>VIAB01007389.1:14256-42690 GCA_009801035.1 Oophaga pumilio | reverse complement strand
CCTTTTTTGCCTGCACTCCTCAGCTACCGAAACACAACAGTTCTCCACTGCCGAGGCATAGGGCGAATAGAGTTGAAGTGGCGACTGGGACAAGAAGGAACACGACACCCGGGGATGGGACGAGGAAGCCGAACCAGACCCGTTACCTGAGGAGAAGGATCCCTGGTGGCGGTCAGGGTCTGAACCATCATGTCATCCAAAGCAAGAACGCCATTCACCGGAGTCGGAGTCAGCGACCACCCTGTCGGAACTGATGCCAGAGGAACATCGTGCATAGGGGCTACGGAACGCTAGACCGCACCCTCAGCGACGACTGGAACAAGAGTCGGAGCACCATCGGGAGGCGGAACATTTGAGTCTGGAGCCCGTTACTTCAACGCCGTGGGGACCGGAAGTAGAGACAGCCCCGGAGGACCCAGAGCCGGAAAACAAGGCCATGCCGGAACTACATCATCAGGAGCCTGAGTGCGCAGGTGTGTCCACGGAGGGATACCACATCCGCGGTGCGGACACGGCTGAATTATCAAGTACCTTTTCCATGAATGTGCAGCAGCTGCTGAAGGAGGTGAGATCCAGCCTGAGTGGGACTAGTGGAGACAGAACGACACAGGTCACTGCAGTGAGTGCATCACATCCCCTGATACCAGATGGGAGGTCTTCGCTATCACCTTCTGCTTTGTCAGGCCGTACTGTTCCGCGACTCTGTTGAAAGCGCGGGCCCGCTTGATTTGTCATATTGTTTACAGGAGCGGGAGACAGGGCCCACACCCAACGTAGTTACTTCAACGGGTGCTGCCCATGCTCAGAGGGCCGAACGGGGCCCGTCGTACAACACTTGACAGTCTGTCTGGATCTCAGACGTAATCACCCAAAAGAAGGCGAGAGAGAGAGAGGTTTGGGAGCAGCTACATCAGCGGGAAGAGGCCGACATGGCTGAACGTCGCTCTTTTGGACAATTGGTGTACGCCAACATTGGGAAGGGCTATGGATTTATACGGGAAGCCGGCATGGATGCTAAGGTGTACATTAATGCGGCCTCTGTAAAACACGGGAGACCTTTGATGGAAGGGGACTGGGTCTCCTTCTTTAGAGAGGACTGCCCAAGAGGGTACTATGCAGTGGCGGTGACTGTGTGTACTGACAACGACACCACTGAGCTTCATTCCAATCTAAAATCAAGGCAGATTGGCCCATCTGCTGCTTCTGCTACTGCTACTGTTGCATCTGAGCAGACCCCAGACTCTGCGGCTGCAGAGTCCTCCTCAGTCCGCACACGGGCATGGAATTCTGCTGGAAAGGCGGCACGAGTCTCGTGCCGTTGAGCTGTACTGTTCAATCTGTGACTGTGAAAATGTTGTGCTCGTTGCACCCTTACTATGTTTACAGAATAAGGAACTGTTGTGCGTTCTCACAGGCAAAGAAGCCTTGATATGCCCCGGGACTGGGGGGTAGTGCGGCTGTTGTGGCCAGAAGGAAAAAATACACAAAGGGAGGGGGATGCCCCTTAAGGACAGCATACGTGAGGGGTGCTAGAGTTGTTTCCGGACTGATGGTACCCACGGATGGACTATTTCCACGTACCTATTTGTAAATACCAATAGAAGTTGGTGCTCCCCTCAAAGGAAGGGGGATCACCCTCAGATGCTGCAGACCCAACAAGGAGGGTCATCTGTGGGTTTAAATGATGATATGATGGACACCACCTGTGAACTGTCTGAACAGACGTCTGATGATACTTCTTATGTTGAGCTATTGTAAATTTGTGTTCTTCCTGAGTGTAGTATTTAATGTAAAATTAAAGTTTCTATTAAGGGTATAAGATTTTCAGGGATGTCATTGATTAAAGGAAGGGGGAATGTAAGGGGTTATAGAGTTTACCCATTTAAGCTCCTTATGATAATGTATGTTTATGAGTATTTTTATATTTTGTTGCTTTATTATTTCATATTATGCCAGTCTATCATATGTATATATGTATTATAGCAATAGTAATGTTTATGGGCCACTAGATGGGGCACTAAAGTGTATTTAATACAATAGAGGAATCTAGTGGGTTGTAGATGGTTAATGTAGGAGGTGTCACTTAGTGTAGAGGAAGAGAGCTTCCTGTTCAGAGTCAGTCAGGGCAGGGAGCCCTTAGAGCTCGGGTGGCCTCTGGTCCGAGCCAGATACCCAGCGATGTATGTATAAAAGTGAGTGCCCAGTCATCCAGAACGTGGGGGAACAGTAGTGAGACAGCTATAGGAGAAGCAGTCAAGCTACAGCAGCAGTGTCAGCATGTCAGCAGCATATGCTTAGCTTCAGAAGTAGAGGAGTTACCAGAAAGTGACTGGAGGAGAAACTGCATGGCAGGACAGACGGGCGGTTACTCATCATGTGGCAGTTACTAGCATGGGCAGACGCCTTTAAGGCTGGGGCGAAACAGCCAGGGAAACTCCCAAAAGAAGCCAGGCTGCACAGAGAGAATACTGAGGAAACGTACAGTGTGGTACGTCCTGTTAAGGAGCCATGTGACAGAGCAAGGGAGGAAAGGAAGGAAGATGTGATGTGTGATGGTAAAGCTGCTGTAAATGCTGTTCTGGATCTGGATGTACTGCGAAGTTCTGAGAGTAAAGTTTTGAATTTTGGATTTTACTTCGACTGTGTCTCCAATCATTCACTTAAAGGCAAGGGTAACCTCACAAGAAGGAAGGAGAACCTCATTAGCCCCCGGAATGAAGAGGCAAGTGTACTACATAAGGACTGTGGTGTGTCTGTAGAGGGAGGCCAGGGTATACAATACCCGCAATACTCAGCCACGACTACTGTCCTGGCCGATCATTACAATGCTACACCCACATAGTTTTTTTAAAGGATGTACAGATTTGTACTCACTCTGGTGCATAGGAGGAAACAGGAGGCACATTCTCTTGAAAGTCCATGTGGGTTTATTTGCTTCATAAACCACCAAAACACCCACAAAAGGTAAACAGTCTTTACATCAGGCAGACAAAACCTCAATGTCCATAGTGGAGCTCTGCTCTCTCAGGCCTGTGGGCACACAGGATGTGTAATGTCCAGCACGCAGGCTCAGTCTGTAGCCACACACACAGGAAAGCTTCTTCCTCTCTGCACACAGAACACTCTGTAGTGTCTAGCCTGGACACATGGAAATCTGTCCAAACTGACAGACTCCTAAACACTCACTACCATGTGCCAAACACACCTCCATTATGTAGGATGTAATCACACCCACAGGAGAGGTACATATCACATGGGCTTGTCACATGATCGTGACATCACTGCAGGTCCTCAAACACCTGCAGGTCCTGCAGATGTGAGGTATGTGGGTAGCCAGACCCTCCCATCTGTCATAGCTACCCGCAACCCGGACCCAAGTGCACTAAACGATATCTTAGTGCTCACGTGCACTAAAGCCAAAATAATCCGGGTTGCATCGCAGGGAGCAGCCATCTCTGCGACACATACCTCCCATTGATTACATGGCCATTAGCCTCCTTACAGTGTTTATGATGCCCGTAAAAATGAATTGTTATACAGTATGTTCATGTATACCCCCCAGGAGTAAATGTTTGTCAGCCCATACACTTGGTGCATGGGCATTACAAGTATAGGACACCCGCTCCTTTCTAATAGGAACATTTTTTCATGAGTACCTCCTCTACGTCTCTTCAAAGGGGCATTGGGGTGACTCCAAATTTTTGGCAGCTCATGTATTCACTGCATAGCCGAACACTATGGGAGACCTACTTCCTAATAATGGGAACATTTTTTATGAGGCCCTCCTCCATGTCTCTTCCAAGGGGCATTGGAGTGCCTCCAAATTTTTGGCAGCCCTTGCATTCACTGCATAGGCAAACAGTATAGGAAACCCACTTCCTAATAATGGGAACACTTTTTCATGAGGGCCTCCTCTACGTCTCTTCAAAGGAGCATTGGAGTGTCTCCAAATTTTTGGCAGCTCTTGTATTCACTGTAGAGGCAAACATTATGTGAGAACCACTTCCAAATAATGGGACCATTATTTTTAGGAGTCCCTCCTGTACATCTCTTCAAAGGGGTATTGGAGTGTGTCCAAATTTTGGGCAGCCCTGCCACTCACTGCATACGCAATAACAGTATAAGGGACCCACTGTTTAATAATGGGAACAACAAAGCATAGCCAGCTGATGGCTCTCTAAGGGCCCATGCTGCCACTATAAAAATAGGCTTTGTGACTTTCAGAGTCCCTCCTTCATAAATGAAACAGGATGTGTCTGATGATGTGTCACACACCACATGGCCAGATAAGGTTATAACATGTTAAAATTACATTTCTCAGTGAATGCATTTGTCTTGGTTGAAAGCAATGCTAAAGTTCAAAAACGCATCAAAAACACTACGTGTGAACATAGCCCAAGTGGTGGAGGAACATTTTTTGTTTTTGGTTATTTATTTTGCCTTATATACAAGTCATTACCCTGGAAAGGATGTTCCTTAACATATTTCCCAGGAAAATCCATTTTGGTTTCATTTTTGTATGTTTTATAAGTCTGTAAAAGTGGCGCAAGATTCTGACAACATTGTTTACAGCAGTGACCTGGGAGTCAGAAATGCTTCCAGGGGTCTTCCCCATGCTGTTCCCGTGTCATTTGAGCACTGTTCCCATCGATTTCCGCAATTTCTAGTCCCTCTGCAAACCGCCGGGTGGGGGGGGGGGGCTGCCGGAAAAATGCTCGAGTTTCCCATAGACTTACATTGAGCACCCGAGCATTCCAATTTGCTCGACCCGAGCAACAAGCACACGAGCATTTTAGTGCTCGCCCATCACTAATCATAATTTCTTTTCACCGGCGGAATTTTTTATTATTTTTAAAAAGCACATGGATGCAGGTTAATCAGAGTTTTGAGCCCCTGCGATAAAACCGCCCCTACTCTGACCTACGAAGCATCCACCTCCACAATGAATGGTTCTTGAAGATCAGGTTGGATCAGAATGGGAGAAAAAGTGAAACACTTTTAATTTTTCGAAAGACCTTAAAGCACCCGGCGACCAAATCTTGAGATTCGCCCCCTTGCATGTAAGGGCAGTAAGAGGTTTAGTATGAGAAAAACCCTTGATAAATTTCCTGTAATAGTTGGTGAATCTCAGAAAATGCTGCAAAGCCTTATGATTATGAGGTTGAACCCAATCAATTATGGCCTGCACCTTCCCAGGGTCCATCTTAAACCCTTCTGATGACAAAATAAACCCTAAGAATGAAATTTTATGAACAGAAAAAAAACACATTTCGCTAATTTAGCAAACAAAGAGTTCTCCTGCAATCTCTGTAACACAACAAGGACATGTTCCTGGTGAGCGTCCAAATCTGGTGAGAAAATTAGAATGTAATCGAGGTAAATCAGAACAAATCTTCCAATGCAATCAGAGAAAACGTCATTCATAAAATTTTGAAATGCAGCAGGTGCATTAGATAATCCAAAAGGCATGAATGACAAGGTTTTCAATCAGACCCTCAGACATTAAAAACGTTTTCCACTCATGACAGTTCCGGATGCCTATCAAATTGTAAGCCCCTCTAAGATCAAGTTTAGAAAACACCCTGGCCCCCAGAGGCTAATTATAAAGGTCGGGGTGAGTGGAAGTGGGTAAGTATTTTTAACCAAAATTTTGTTTAGTGCTCAGAACTCGAGTCAAGGACGGAGACCCCCATCTTTCTTTTTAGCAAATAAAAATCCGGCAGCTACAGGTGAGGAGAAAGAACGGATATGGCCCTTCCGTAAACTTTCGTTAACATATTCCTTCATGGCGGTCCATTCTGGCCCTCACAAATTGTAAAGGCGAGCTTTAGGCAATTTGGCGCTAGGGATAAGATTAATAGCACAATGGAGAGGTAGTATCTCCAGCTCTTTTTCCGAGAACACATCTCTGAAGTCATTCAAGTACTCCGTAGACCCTTCAGAATAGCGGAGCATATTTGTACAGATTTTAGACAATTTGTTTGCAACAATTCGGGCTCCATTTAACAATCTCCTTCTGACACCAATCAATAACAGGATTGTAAATCTGCAACCATGGGAGCCCAGTACCAACCCAGCAGGTAAATTATCCAACACAAAGCAGGAGATGGACTACGTCTTTTCTCCACAACATAAAGACTGGCAACTCTAATCTTCAATAGCTCCACCTCCGGTAAATAGACCTGCTCCCTGGAAGTATACGGGCAGCCTGCTATTCACCAAGTCAATCATGGTCCCTGCGGCCCATTCGTATGGCTCGGCTCATGGCCTCTGCAAGAGAACCAGGGGAGTCATGAAGGACCAGAGCATCCTTAAGGGTCTCGGAAAGGCCTTTGTGGAACTGGTACCTGAGAGCTACATTGTTCCACAGAACTTCAGAGGACCACTGCCGACACTCAGTACAGTAGTCCTCAGCTGTGCGACCTCATTATGCAAAGTTCATTAAAATTCATTAGCCTCAGCAACCTGGATTTTGTCGGGTTCATCATATATTAGGCCTAAACTGTCAGAAAGGGTGTCAATAGAAAACTGTTCTTGGGCTTGTGGGGACAAAGAAAATGTCCAGGTCTGAGGACCCCCTCACAGCAGAGACATGATTATTCCCACCCGCTGGAACGCCTCCCCTGACGATCGGGGACGCAGAGCAAAAAGTAACCTACAGTTCTCCATGAATACCCTGAACCGGTCTTTCTCTCCCAAAAATGTATCAGGGTGGGCCATTACAGGTTTGGGAGAGACCAACTGTACATCAGAGGGTACTGACATCACAGCCATTCCCGGCAGTGGGGGGGTATAGAAGGTCTTCATTAAATTATGAATTTGACCTTGCAACTGACATTGTGATGGCTTCAGACTCTGGCATTCCTTAGCCAGATCCTAAGTCCTCTGCGTCAAGTTTGCCACCTGGTTACAGAGCGTGTGAACAGGTTTCATACTGGCAAAAAAGAAAAACGTATTGGCCAGACGTAATGTGACGTCTAGTCACTTCTCATGGCAAAGCTATGAGACGGAATAGTCAAGGAGTCTGAGGTCAAGAATCAGGAGGGTACATCATAAACAGAAGGAAGAGACAATGGCATACTCAGGTCACTTTCCAAGATCAAAATACCAGGAGGATAGTGGATCAAAGCAGAAGTGGTTAAACAGATGGATGGACAGAACGAGGTCCAAGGTCAGGCAACTAAAGATCTATAAACAGAATGCAAGACACTGAGAGACAAACCACACAGTGTTAGGGTCTGCGGAACGCACCTAATAGATATAATAGAGAGGTGCGTTCACAGCCCGGGGTCCACCGTGCAGGCGAAGCCCGCTGCTAATAAGATGGCGAAAATAGCGAACTCTGTTATCCCGCAGAGTCGCTAAAAATAAACGTCGTAGCGCGTTGTGGCAGTAAGTGCGAACTCTGTTAATCCCAGAGCCGCTAACGGGATGCCACAGCGCTATATGGCGATAGGTGCGAACTCACTTAGCTTTAGTGAGCCGCAAAGTAAACACGCTAGGGCGCTGTCTAGCGTCGAAAGCGAACCCTGTTACGTCACAGAGCCGCTGAGAAAAAGTACCGTGTCCTGTCAGGCTCTCAGGTACACGGTTAATTGCTAGTGAGCATAATACGTGGTCATGCGCTAATGTCCTCGCGGGAGTCACCCGCAATCTATGGCGTCTGAACGCCAGACCCTGAATACGGCAATCAAACTCCTCACCGGTTATGCCGGTAATCTAGGGCATCTAGGACACCGACCCTGACCAGCTAGCACACCAAACTCCTCACCGATTAAGTCGGTATTCTAGTGGCTTATTTCAGCCGGGTCCCTAACCACTCACACGCATGACCATACTGGCGCATAGCATACAATGGTTGACATTAGCGCATGGCGGCCCAGCCATGCTACCCTTTTATAGCAACAGCTACAGGACCTTCCAGGAACAAGGACCAATGAGAAACCTGTTCCAGAAGACTAGTAGTAACAGGACCTTCCTGGCGGGCCATTAGGAGCTGCTGCAGTACCTGAGCATGTGACCCCTGATCTCCAATGAGAGATCTCACTCTGGGCATGCTCAGAAGGGAAAATGCAGGACTTCGTCCCAAAGACGTCTGCTCCAGCACTGGCTATAATAGCAGATCCAGGAAAGGCAGCAGCAAGTCACTGCCCAGTAGTGGAGTGGGCAAGACGCCTGGACCGACGTCTCTGCTGAGCAGGCTCCACTGCGGCCGGAGATGAATGGGAGACCGCAGCGGGACGGGTTCGAGACTCCCCTTGTGCAGCAGCGGGAAATCGAACCCTAACACACAGTAGCTGAATGTATGTCTGCCAGAGGTCTGGGAGAAACAGCTCAGTTAGGCAGCCTGGCAATCATCTTGGACAATGAACACCTGTAGACAGCCAGCATCTCCCAGTCTCAGATTGAACTGCCAAGATGTCAATCAGCGCACTGACAGCTCAGCATACCCCTCACCAGACTGGATGACTGAGCTGTCAATCAAAGTATTGACAGCTTCAGCACACCCCTGTACCAGGTTGGATGGCTGAGCTGTCAGTAAATGCATCCCAGACACACTGAGGGGTGGAAGCGGGACAGATTTCCAATGACTCTGAGAACAAGGATATCTATTCCACAATCCAGGTGGAGAAGTATCAGCACATGTATGGTCACTATTGAGTAATGATAAGAGCTTACCACCACATTTTTCAGTATCATTGGGGACTGTAGATGTTTAATAGGTATGTAATTATGATTGGTGGGAGACCAATAAATGACATTCCCAATGACTCTGAGAATGAGGATGTCCATTCCATATTTCTGGTGGAAAAGTATCAGTGCATGTATGGTCACTATTGATTAAAGATAAAGGAATTTTCCTCTAAGCATCCCATTTTTCAGGATCATTGGATACTGTAAGTAGAGGTTTAGTAGAAATGTGATTATGATTGGATGAAGACCAACAGATGAGATTCCCAATGACTTTTGAGAATGATGGTGCTTGCTCAACTTTCCTTGTGGAGAAGCATCAGTGCATGTATGGTCACTATCTTGTAAAGAGAATGGAGTATGCCATGTAGCACACTTATCTCAAGTCAATCAAGACCATAGAAGTCTAATATATATTTATCCAACACGAGTGTGATTAGGGAGAGTGTAAATGATAGGATTCCTACGAATCCAGAAAATGGGGATGCACATTCCACATTCGGAATGGTCAATGCCTGCATGTTCACCACCAAGTAACTAAACATTATCATGCTTAGGATTGTTGGGGACCATAAAGGTCTACTAGATGCATAGGGAAACAGATTGTATCAATGGCAGTCCAGCAGAGTAAGCAATTGTAGCAGTAGTGAGCAACTGCAGCAATAGTAAACAGGTGCAGCAGTAGTGAGCATGTGCAGCATTAGAGATCATGTGCAGCAGTACTGAGCAAGTTTGTCAGTAGTGAGCATGTTCGGCAGTACTGCGCAAGTGCATTAGTAAAGACCATGTGCAGCGGTACTGAGCATATGCAGCAGCAGTGAGCATGTTCAGTATCAGTGAGCATGTGCAGAAGTAATGAGCATGTGCAGCAGTAGTCAGTATGTGCAGCAGTAAAGAGCATACTAAGCATGTGCATCAGTAGTGAACATGTGCAGCATTAGAGAGCATGTGCAGCATTACTGAGCATATGCAGCAGTAGTGAGCATGTTCAGTATCAGTGAGCATGTGCAGCAGTAATGAGCATGTGCAGCAGTAGTGAGCATGTGCAGCAGTAGAGAGCATGTGTAGCATTAGAGAGCATGTGCATCAGTAGTGAACATGTACAGCCTTAGAGAGCATGTGCAGCAATACTAAGCAAGTGCATCAGTAGTGAACATATGCAGCATTAGAGAGCATTGCAGCATTACTGAGAAAGTACATCAGTAGTGAGCATTTACAGCAGCAGCAAGCATGTGCAGCAGTACTGAGCATGTGCAGAAGTATTGAGCAAGTGCATCAGTAGAGAGCATGTGTAGCATTAGAGAACACGTGCAGCAGTACTAAGCAAGTTCATCAGTAGTGAGCATGTGCAGCATTAGAGAGCATCTACAGCATTTGAGAGTCTGTGCAGCAGCAGTGAGGATTTATAGTAGTGAGCACGTGAATCATTAAGGAGCGAGTGTTGTAGCAGTGAGCATGTGTAGTAGTAGTGAGCATGTGCAGCAGTATTAAGCAAGTGTATCAGTAGTGAGCATGTTCAGCAGTAGTGAGCATGTGCAGCTGTAAAGGGACGGCCACGGGGCCGATGTCCTAGAAGCTATGTGATGTTTTACCTCTGTCATGTCTATGGCGTGAAGGTGTTCTCCTCCCGTGAGGGAGCGCACAGAGCAATTAGAGTCAGAATCCAAAATCACATCAAACAGTTCTGCTTTATTTTCCTCTGGGCACATGAAAATCCAAGACACCATAAGCATCTCTTACAGGATACCAGCAATACATTCTTCACAAGGCTGCGTTTTCTCCGCTGCCACACCAGAATGGACCAATAAGTATTAACGGGACGAGGAGCCCGGTGAAAGCGGCACTTCAACTGTTTCCCCTGGAGACACTTCAATCCAGCATAAATAAGACACATTTACTAGGTCGTCCACCCCTTCTCTGGTTATCCTGCCCAGATACCTCTGATGGCCCACTCGCTACTACGCTTCAGCATGACCTCTTCTGCTGAGCGTTCCCACAGTGACTCCTTCACTGGACTTCTCTGCATAGACCCACTCTCTCTGGGTCCACACCATCGCAGTCTATTCTCTTCCAGCTTGTTTCAGGGGTTGCTGATCCCCTATTCTCACTACCCTATGCTTAGGGCACAGGAATGTGGATGTCCTTACAGTAGCAAGGTCCACCCCCGACTGTCCTCCACTACGAGGAGGGCTTCCTGTCAGATTCCCGCTTGGAGGCAATCCTTCCCTAGCAACAAGTCCCTAACTACAGTCCCTAACAGAGTGGATGTGCTAACTGCCCCCATCTAGTGGCCAACCCTAACACTGTTCTGACGTACATTTTATAACGTTCTAACTAAATCACTAAGGTGCCGCACACTAGTGATCCCTCGCAGATAACAGTTACCCAACTATGTACACTATTCTCCAAGTGCCCTTCTCTAATGACCCAAGGATGCACTTTCTGCCTAACACTAAACCCCGCATAAATTCCTACATAGCATTTTACAAAACATATATATTTACATTAACACACTTAAAGGGATGAGGCCTTAAAGAGTTAATTCCCAGACCTCCTTACACAGCAGTACTGAGCAAGTGCATCAATAAAGACCATGTACAGCATTAGAGAGTATGAGCAGCATTGCTGAGCATATGCAGCAGTACTGAGCATGTTCAGTACCAGTGAGCATGTGGAGCAGTTTTGAGCATGTGCAGCAGTTTTGAGCATGTGCAGCAGTAGTGAGCAAGTGTATGAGTAGTTAGCATGTACAGCAGTAGAGAGCATATGCAGCAGTATTGAGCAAGTGTATCAGTAGTGAGCATGTTCAGCAGTAGTGTGCATGTGAAGCAGTAGTGAGCATATGTAGAAGTAGTGAGCATGTGCAGCAGTTTTGAGCATGTGCAGTAGTATTGAGCAAGTGTATCAGTAGTGAGCATGTTCAGCAGTAGTGAGCATGTTTAGCAGTAGTGAGCATGTGCAACCAACACTCCTAGAATGGAGCAGTGGTTGCACATGCTCACTATCGCTTCATTGATACAGGAGACTTTGGAATTCCCATTTTTGTAATTGCAGGAGGCTCCAGTGCACGGACCCTAGTGATTATACATTTGATTATCTGTGATTAATTAAGCAATATGTACTAAAACAATAGACAACCAAACAGGAGGTCAGATGCCTGCCGGGCAACCTGAACATAAGTCCTCGTGCAGAACAGATTAAGAGCTGTAAGAACTTTGTACTGTAAATGTGTACGTATCATAGATCCAGCTATGTCTTCACTAGCTGTAGTGGAGCATGGCTTTAAAGGCGTAGGAAAACTTGACTGATTACTTCTAAAAACAGCACCACCTTTGTGTACAGGTCGTGTGTGGTATTGCAGCTCTGCCCCATTGACATTACTGGAGCTGAACTGCAATTCCAGACACAACCTGTAGACAAGAGTGGAGCTGTTTGTTTTATAGAAAGCAGCCACGGTTTTCTAATCTTTCACTTCCGTCTTGACCACACTTTTGTCCATGTTCCGTTATTTCAGCTTGTACAAATCTATAAAGTCCTGTAACAGCCGGTAATGTGCTTCACTCTTGTTCTCAGACATACAATTACCCTATAAAGGTGAAGGATTTGTACACACGTCATAAACTCGAAGCCCAAGGTGACATTTTTATGTCACGTTGTCGAAATTAAAGGAGGAGAGCGGCGGGTACAAAAAAGTAATATTTTCCTTATTAAAATTTACAATGTGTGCTGATGAGATTGCCTCGGGCCGGCGAAATATCACCCAATGGTCACTGCCCGTCTACACACGAGAGCTATGTTCATAAGTGTGGTCCGAGCATGTGCTGGGGGGGGTAGATCCAGTTATAGGGTCAATACTGGACATAAAGAAGGGGTTGGATGGGTCCAGCTTCATCCCCGCAGTGTGAGTGGTGTCCAGGCTCCCTGCTGGAATACACAACACGTAATGATCTTATAGCAGTCAATAAAGACAATTGTTTTATGGCCGTCGTAATTCTCAGTGTGTGATGGAGAGATTTATTATGGGGGGATGGGAGGGTGCTGAGGTCCACACATTTCCAATGTCAAGGTCCTCTCCCTGAACACGGCAGCTGCGAGATAAAGCTACAAGCGGAGAGAGCGGCCGACACCTTATAGCAGGGGTGGGGATCCATTTGGGAATTTATAACCTCGTTTGTGGCCATACAAAGTTATCAACTTAAAAATTACCTTGCTATATATGATCAAACAATTAATTACCGCCACATAATGTGATGGTGGAGCTGCTTCTCTCTGGTGAGATGTGTGATGGTAGGTGGTAGTGATGATGCTGCTACTCATGGCTGCTTCTCCAAATGTGCGTCGGTCTGGAGCGCAGGCCATACATCACACAGGTGACAACAAGACTGATGTTTATACATCACATAGTGAACAATAAGACTGCTGTATATAGTGCATATATGAGATGCTAAGACAGGAGATACTGAATGTGCACGGTGGCTCAGTGGATAGCACTGCAGCCTTGCAGCGCTGGAGTCCTGGGTTCGAGTCCCACCAAGGACAACATCTGCAAGGAGTTTGTATGTTCTCCCCGTGTTTGCGTGGATTTCCTCCGGGTTCTCCGGTTTCCTCCCACACTCCAAAAAACATACTGATAGGGAATCTAGATTGTGAGCCCCATCAGGGACAGCGACGATAATGTGTGCAAACTGTAAAGCGCTGCGGAATATGTTAGCGCTATATAAAAATAAAAAAAAAATAAAAAATAAAAAAAAAATATTGTATATGCATCACATAGGAGATGCCAAGACTGCTATATATACATCACATAGGAGATATTAAGACTACTGTATATATATCACTTAGGGACACTGAGACTGCTGTAAATACATCACATAAAAGGCACTGGTGCTGCTGTATATACATCACTACATACCAATCCAGTTTAATAATAATAAAAAATAATAATTGGTCATATGTCAAATGGCAAAACCACATCCCCAGATTAACTACACTCACTGAACAGTAGTGGCATAATGCTATGAGTTAACAACAAGGAAAGCCTAAGCACTGGTATAGACACATGTCAAAAGATCAAATTGGTAACACAATAATATCCATAGGCTTACCAAGTGAATAGTAGACAAGGAAGGAGTGACCCTGTTAGGATTTGGAACCCCGACGTGCGTTTCGCTGTCTAGGGTACAGCTTTCTCAAGGACAATGAGATTTTTGTATAAACATCATATAGTAAACATTGACTGCTGTATATACATCACATAGGAGACAATGAGACTGCTTTATACACATCACATAGGAGACACCAAGACTGGTGTATATACAGTGGGGAAAATAAGTGTTTGATACACTGCCGATTTTGCACATTTTCCCGCCTACAAAGAGTAGAGAGGTCTGTAATTTTTATCACAGATACACTTCAACTATGAGTGACAGAAAGTTAAAATGAAAAACAGAAAATCACACTGTATGATTTTTAAATAAGTAAATTACATTTTATTGCATGAAATAAGTATTTTATCACCTACCAATAATTCTGGTTCTTACAAACCTGTTAATTTTTCTTTAAGAAGTCCTCCTACTCTGCACTCGTTACCTGTATAATTGCACCTGTTTGAACTCATTACTTGTATAAAAGACACCTGTCCGCAAATTCAATCACACTCCAACCTCTCCACCATGGCCAAGACCAAAGAGCTGTCTAAGGGCACCATGTACAAAATTGTAGACCTGCACAAGGCTGGGATGGGCTACAGGACAATAGGCAATAGAATCGCAGATATTTGCCCACTAAGTTATAATTACCCCTAAAGGCTTTATACCACAAAACTAACAATTTCACTTTAGCGGTGATCTAGAATTAATAGACCCCACAAAATGGTATAAACTTACAAAAATATTTTTTATTTATTATTTATTTGTACATTAAAAATACATGAAAAATACACAAATCCATGATAGTATCCCAAAGCGCACAGCTTTAACCCAAAGTGTACCAAACAATCTCCCTAGGAGAGGGATATACCATCAATGACTAAACTGTGTTCACGGTTATGGGATTGCACAAATTGCTTCACATAAGGGTATATTTATTCTTTAGGGCATTACAGCAATCAGATTGAGTATATCTTTTTATTAAAGCAATGCATCCCAAGTACTGAACATGAATTCATGCTATGTTACAAAATAAGCACATAATCACTGGAGATAAGGATGTAATTTTTCTTTAAGTAATTTTTGAGCTACTTTGGCAGTAGAACAATTATATATATTCTCATAGCTGCTGTTGCGTATTTTCCTATGGACTAGTGTCCCTCTTTTAATTGTGCTCTTGTGCTTTTTTCATGTATTTTTCATGTACAAATAAATAATAAATAAAAAATATTTTTGTAATTTTATACCATTTTGTGGGGTCTATTAATTCTAGATCACAGCTAAAGTGAAAAAGGACAATAGGCAATTAGCTAGGTGAGAAGGCAACAACTGTTGGCAAAATTACTAGAAAATGGAAGAAACACAAGATGACTGTTAATCTTCCTCGGTTTGGGACTCCATGCAAGATCTCGTGGTGTGGGGTAAGGATGATTCTGAGAAAGGTCAGGAATCAGCCCTGAACTTCACAGGAGGACCTTGTCAATGACCTGGAGAGAGCTGGAACCACATTCTCAAACATTACAGTTAGTTACACACTACACCGTCATGGATTAAAATCCTGGAGGGCATGCAAGGTCTCCTGCTCACGCCTGAACATGTTCGGGCCATTTGAAGTTCGCCTACGATGATTTGGATGATCCAGATGAGACATTGGAGAAGGTAATGTGGTCACATGAGAGAAAAATAACATTTTTTGGTATCAACTCCACACGCCGTGTTTGGAGGAAGAAGAAAGATGAATGCAACCCCAACCCTTTCCCAACCATGAAGTATGGTGGGGAAACATCATACTTTGGGGTTGCTTTTCTGCAAAGAGGACATGACGACTGCACCGTATTGAAGAGAGGATGGATGGGGTTATGTATAGCAAGATTTTAGCCAATAATCTCCTACCCTTAGTAAGAGCAATGGGTCATGACTTGGTCTTCCGGTATGACAATTACCCGAAAAACACAGCCAGGGGAACTAAGGAATTGCTCCGTAAGAAGAATTTCAAGGTCCTGGAGTGGCCTAGCCAGTCTCCAGAACTGAACCCAGGACTGGCCCATAACAGAGGAATCTCCCAGTGGGTCCCTGTACAGATCTGGGCCTCCAACCCCACCGTATGGGCAGTACTTTTCATAATTCACTTGGTTCACGTTGCACAGAAAAATACAGCATGTCATCATTCATTAACCAAACTACCCAGTTTACTATTATATAGAGATTTGTGAATGAGGGTCGTGTATGCAGGTGAAAAGTGTGCCTCCCCAAAGTCAATGTTACTGGTAGGCCTTTGGCAACCCAGTGCAACACAACTTGAACCCAATAGAAAATCTTTGGAGGGATGTAAAACTCAATGTTGCCCAGTGACAGCCCCAAAGCCTGAAAGATCTGGAGAAGATCTGTATATCTGTATGGAGGAGTGGGCCAAAAATTCCTGCTGCAGTGTGTGCAAACCCGGCCAAGAACTACATGAAACATCTGATCTCTATAACTGCAAACAAAGGTTTCTGGACCAAATATTACAGTATTTTTCGGACTATAAGACTCACTTTTTTCCCCAAAAATTTTTTGGGAAAATAGGGGTGCGTCTTATGGTCGCAACATACTCACAAATCTGGTGGCGGCGGTCCCGTGGCGGCGGTCCCGTGGCAGCGGTCCCGATGAGCCTCCCTGTGCTCGGTGTTGTCGGGGCTCTGTAGTGTGGCTGCATCGGGGCTCTGTGCTGCATGTGGGGGCTCTGCTGGCAATTCGTTATAGCCAGAAATCCCCCAGCAGCCTTGTTGCACTTGCTGCAATGTGGTGGTCTCCAGAAAGATGGCCGCGCATACTCAAATTCAAATCTCGGCAAACGAGATCTCGTCCCGAGATCTTATCTCCCGAGATCTCGGGACAAGATCTCTTTGCGAAGATCTGACGCTGAGCATGCGTGGTCATCTTTCCGGAGTCCCCAGGCGGCCATCTTTCCGGAGGCCTCTGCCTGCCAGCAAGTGCAACGGAGCTGCGGGGGGCTTTCTGGCTATGACGAAATGCCGGCAGAGCCCCCCACGCAGCACAGAGCCCCGCTGCAGCCACACTACAGAGCCCCAACACCACTGCACCACAGAGCACAGGGAGGCTGCATTGAAACCACCGCCACGGGACCAGTGCCACGGGATCACCATCACGGGACTTGTAAGTATAGTGCCACCCCACAGAGCACAGCTACCCCAGAGAGCACAGCCACCCCACAGAGCACAGCCACCCCACAGAGCACAGCCACCTCACAGAGCACAGCCACCCCACAGAACACCCCTGAAACACAGAGCACCACCACTGCACCAGCCTGGACCACCGAATGACCCCTGTGACCACTCCTCTACCTATGCTGATCCCTTCGCGGGTAAGCTGAATTCGGATTGTAAGATGGACCCCCATTTGACACATTTTATTTTCCCCTATTTTCCTTCTGAAAATTTGGGGTGCGTCTTATGGTCCAGTGCGTCTTATAGTCCGAAAAATATGGTAAGTTCTGTTTTTCTATTGTATCAAATACTTATTTAATGCAATAAAATGCAAATTAATTAACATACATACTCGAGTATAAGCCGAGTTTTTCAACACATTTTTTTGTGCTGAAAATGCCTCCCTCGGTTTATACTCGAGTGAGGGTCCAGAACATTGAGGGGGAGCAGCAGCGGCGGACCAGCGGGTCACAGGAGGCAGGAGCCGGCTGCTGCGGCTAACTCCTGTGCCTGCTGCCAAAGAGATATGAATATTAATTGCACTGGCAATGAATATTCATTTCTCTGTAATAGCGCGCACAGTATGAGGATGAGGAACCATGCATACAAGAATAGGGATGAGGAACCATGTATATACGGAAAGGGATGAGGAGCCATGCATAGAAGGATAGTGATGAGGAACCATGCTTGCACAGATAGGGATGAGGAGCCATGCATACAAGGATAGGGATGAAGAGCCATGCAGACCAGGATAGGAATGAGGAACCAACCATGCATACCAGGATAGGGATCAGGAGCCATGCATACCAGGACAGGGATGAGGAGCCATGCATACCAGGACAGAGATGAGAAGGTCATGCATACAAGGATAGGGATTTAGTAGCCATGCATACAAGGATAGAGATGAGGAGCCATGCATACAAGGATAGGGATGAAGAGCCATGCACACAATAATAGGGATCAGGAGCCATGCAGACAAGGATAGGGATGAGGAGCCAGCATACAGTATAAGGATAGGAATGAGTGGACAAAGCATACCAGGCTTATACTCGAGTCAATAAGTTTTCCAAGTTTTTTGTGGTAAAATTAGGTGCCTCAGCTTATACTCGGGTCGGCTTATACTTGAGTATATATGGTATGTAAAAATCATACAATCTGATTTTCTGGATTTTATTTTTAGATTTTGTCTCTTACAGGTGAAGTGTACATATAATAAAAATTACAGACCTATCCATTCTCTGCAAGTGGGAAAAATTGCAAAATCAGCAGTGTATCAAATACTTATTTTCCCCACTGTAAATCACATAGGAGGCACCAAGGCTGCTGTACATACATTACATAGGAGACTGCTGTATAGCAAAACTGCTTCATTCACCATCAGGGCGGGACAGCAGACCTCCCTAACGCCTCCCTCAAACAATATTTTAATGCTGTCACTGGCCAGCGCCAGGACATAATCATTTCTTGTGTATGCTGCATCGAATTCTGAATCATTGTATTGTAAGGTGGCTACTAGACACATAGTTGATGGCAGGTATGTATCACAGAGGTGGTTGTCATCTGTGATGTAAACTTGGAGTATTGCTCTAGTGCACATAGCAATATGAGGTTTGTTTGTTGCATCTGGACCAGGTTTTATGGGCAACCTGAGAGATGGAAGGGCCTGGCTGCCCACATACCCCACCCCTGATTGTGATTCAGGTGTTAAAATGGAGTCTGTGTGTGTGTAGAGACATGGCCTCCTGAGTGTTACATCCAGACTAAGCTGGTATACTGGATGCTAACCAGTTTGTGTGATCTGGACTGGCCTTTATGAGACTTTGGCAAGAACTGTTTATTTTGTTTTGCAGGAAGGAAAGGCTGCTTCTTTTCATTGGCTTGTGGCTGGTTTATGAAGCACCAATAAACCAACATGGACATTGAAATTGAAACACTTCCTGTGTTGCCACAAGTGAGTAGCAATCCTACAATACTCATGGTCTAGGGAAAAATTAAAAGGCCGTTGGCCCTAGCACTGTGGCCCCAAGGAGTCTGAATGGAGGCCTGAAAAATTACATCACAGGCCGTAAACGACCCGTGAGGAGATTTATACACCCAGGTTGTTATTCTCCACACAAACTGGAGCAATGAAATGCCCCTATTGACCACAGAAAAATCACAACCCCGTTTTGCGGCGAACCTTAAGAGACTCATACCGTGAGGAGGCCCTTCCTACCTGCATTGGTTCTTCAGAGCATACAGGGAGAACCTCGGTTTTAGGGAGTATCACGGGGGGTTGAGTCACAACAGGTCTACTCCTCAGGCATCTATCTATGTATATGGCAAGAGCCATGGCGGCTTCCAACGACTCAGGAGTCTTGTAAAGCACTAATGCATCTTATAGTCTTTCAGATAGGCCCTAACAAAACTGACTCCTAAGAGCAGGATCCTTCCAACACGTGTCAGTGGCCCATCTATGGAATTCTGAAAAAAATTCCTCTGCCGGCCTGTCTCCCTGCTGGAGCTTACATAGCTTAGACTCAGAAAGGGAGACACAGTCTGAGTCATCATACACAAGGCCTAAAGTCTCAAAAAACCCATCAACCGACTGGAGAGACAGTGAGTCGTCCTGAAATTAAAAGGCCCAAGATTGAGGATCTCCTTGAAGGAGAGAAATAACAATCCCAAACCATTCTCTTCACTCCCAGATGAATGAGGACAAAGCCTAAAATACAGCTTGCAGACTTTACGGAAGACCATAAATTTATCCCATCCCCCAGAAAACCTATCCGGGAGGGCCACCTTAGGTTCCGGTTCAGCCTGAGTCCCCGCCAGACCAACAGTTTGCGGCTGAGAGACTGTAGATTGCAGGTCTGACACTAAGCGAAAGCCACTGCAATTGTTTGGCAAGTGCTACAAAGTGCTCTGATGGTCTTAAGTTAGGAAGAGGGGCCACAAACTGTCCCTGGAGCTGGGACCCTAACTATTCCTCACCCGGGGGTACTCTTACAGGTAGAGATGCCCGAGTCTCCGACCTTACTATGCTCCTGTAAAAACCCTAATTTGACCCCTCCCCATACCATGAGGCATGGGACAGAAAGGTATGAAAGGTAAAACAGACACAACATCAAAACACCGAAAACAGAGAACCTCTATAGCACTAACCAATAATAAGGAGGAGGATAGGGACTGGGAGGAATAAACTAAATGGGTAAAGGGGACAGAAGATAAACACACACATATAACAGAAAACTACAGAACACCACAACTACAACTCCAAACTTCAACTACTTAGCTTTAGCACACAGCACAGTGTCTCCTAAAAGCAAGGAAGTGGAGCTTTCACCGGCAGAACAGAGAGGGTCTGGCCAAGTTTTATAGGAACCAGATCAGAAGCAGCTGAAATGTAGCTGCATGTTACTGACCAGCATAGAAAGGGTCATTAATCTCTTCAGCACCAAAGGAAACCAAATTAATTTAATATTGGATCCAAATATGCAAGCTAAATGGAAGATCTGCAATTCACAATTAGCAGTGATCTTCTACTCCCAGATCTCACAGTTTGGCCTGACAGTTACACCATGTTAGTGAGATGTTTGGATAGTCATCTATGTTTCAGACAGTTCTCTTTGTTTTGGTCAGTTCTCTGTATCTCGGTCAGTTCTCTGTGTCTTGGTCAGTTCTCTACGTCTCGGGCAGATTTCTACATCTCGGGCAGTTCTCTAGTCTTTTTCAGTTCTCTATGTCTCGGTCAGTTCTTTAAGACTTGGTCAGATCTACAGTATGTATTTCGGTCAGTTCCCTGTGTCTCGGTCAGTTCTCTGCATCTCGGTCAGTTTTCTATGTCTAGGTCAGTTCTCTATGTCTTGGTCAGTTCTCTGCTTCTTGGTCACACAGTCCTCAATCTACACGACAAATCACAGAGTCGATCGTGGATGAGTTCACCACAATCTTTATGTGCTGTCGGCTTTCTGATCCCACTCCATGTCTGCACATCATCTGTCACTTCTGCCTCGTAATAGAGAACATTTGTCCACTGACCATGAGTCCAAAGCTGAAAACAGAAGGAAGGTCAAAGTTAACTTTATGACCCTAGGTAACACAAAAAGCACAAACATGCTCTATGTGCTGTATATTGATAGGACAACCACATTTCTGAACCCTAAAATAGTGAATGTGGACAATACAAACAGTCCCTATGATGATTTGAACAGATGAACAGGTGCTCAGTCAGTAAGAGCATTTCTTGTTCAAGTGGACTTATCTTATAGAACCACCGTGATCAGTTGATCGTTACATCTGATTATCTTAATGAGGCAGCCTCTTCAATGGATGACAAGTAAAACTCAAATTTGTTGAAACCTTAGGGGGACATATAAGCACCGTTTAGCTTTTTCCATTGAAGAGGATCTTGACCCTTGTTGGAGGGTTCCAAAAAATGATTGATTCTGCTGAACGAATAGAAATCCAATGCCGATGGCCAGCTATAGAGTTGAAGACATAGCAAAGCTGTCCTAAAATAAAGGACTTCTCCAACTTCAGCAAATTTTACTCCAAAAAAACAAAAAATAACATCTTTTTGTTTAAGTTCTTGGTATGCCTCTTATTTAAAATCTGGTCATGGGCATTACATCTCTGCATCTGGAGGATCCTCAAAGCATTTGATGTCTGCTGTGACTCTTTGAAGACACACTGTCTTTGGTTTTGGGAAGGAAAGATTCAGTAGATTTTCTAATTGCATTCCCTAGGTTCTGGCTTTTTATTTTTCACCCAACCAAGCTGGCAGAACCTTGAGAATTCAAGGTGTTGGGCTACCAAAAAGAAAGGAAGCAGAGCTTTCCCCGACATCACAGAGAGGTTTTATAAGAAGAGTTGACAACCAGATCAGAAGCAGCTGAAATGGAGCTGCATGTTTCTGTCCAGCCTAAAAAGGGTCATTAATCTCTTCAGCACCAAAGGAAATCAAATTCATTTAACATGGGATCCAAATATATAGACTAAATGGAAGATCTGCTATTCACAATGCGTAGTAATCTTCTAACGAGAGATCTCACAGTTTGGCCTGACAGTTACACCATGTTAGTGAGATGTTTGGATACTCAATCTGGTCATGGGCATTACATCTCTGCAAGTGGAGGATCCTCCAAGGATCTGATGTCTGATGTGACTCTCTGAAGACACACTGTATTTGGTTTTGGGAAGGAAAGATTCAGTAGATTTTCTATTTGCATTCCTTAGGTTCTAGTTTTTTATATTTCACCCAACCAAACTGGAAGAACCTTGACAACTCAAGGTGTAGAACTTTCAAACCACCATTGCTGGTTAGTCTATAAGGTTAAGTAGAAATTGAAGAACTTGAAGTTATTCCCTGCCCATATGTCCTCTTAGGTCATATACACATTACTGAGGGAGCTCTCATGTACAGGACTTCTCCAGAGAATCTTTGTAAGTGACTCTTTTTCTGGAGGACATGAGACCTCTGCGTATTTCATCTGAATGACTATTATCCAAGAAGTATTGTTTCTTCTTGCGGAGATCGACATGCTAAGCATGCCGAGATGAGGAGACTTAAAGCCGCAATGCTCCTCTGGGAAATATGCTAATTATGCAAATTGTCTCTTCAGAGAGGAAGAGAGCTAGAACTCTAGTGCCACCTATTGGAAGGTAGCAATCCTACAATCCTACAAGTCTGAATGACTGTGATGTTACATTTCCTCTGTGGTGGCCACCGATAGTAGAAGAAGGAAGATCTTAAGGTGTTATACGCTAAAAGTCTAAGTAGGATAAAATGTTCTAAGGAAGAAGAAAGCATTAGTGGTGATAAAAGGTTCATCTACGGACAATGTAGATTTTCATAAGGGGTTTCTCTAAAATATGAGGGTGAGCAAAGAAGCCACCTATAGTTAGAATTTTGGAGCAAATGGAAATGAATTTCAAAGCAAATCCAGTCAGTCGGGAAGACATTCCTATTTGTAAAATTCATTGGCAAGAGGGAAATAGTCAAAACAGATGAATGATGACAACTTGGGAACTATTACCAGAACAGTAAGAAGATTAAAGACCTAAAATAGAAGACAGGACTTTCTGGAGACAGAACCCACACTCTATTTCAGCAGCATGGATTCATATTGTTTCCACAGATTCTCAATCAAAATCTCAAATAAAGGTCAATCTCAGCCATCATCTAATTAATTACCAGTATTCATTGATTTTGATGGTTCTAAAGGAATGAAGATGGACAATTCAAGGTTGGTTTCATACGTGGGTTATATTACAGAAGTTTCTTCCAAGCACACACTATGCATTGTAACCTGATCCAATCAATTGTTGATTTGATGCCTTCATGTCACAATTGGCCCTCTACTGAATAGTCCATATGGTAATTAGGAAGGGGGACTTGTACATGTGCATGGCAACCATCATGGCATCAATACTATATCAATATAAAAACATTTTTTCACCAACTTATGTAATAGGTCACAGTTACTTGATATAGTATGGGCACCAAGGTAAATCCAGGTGACCTCAGTGTCAACAGATGACCTTACATCATAGCGGTGCTTCCAGGTAATGCTACTTGGAGGGAATAAAACCTGTCACAGTCTGATTTCTCTGAACCCAGCAGCCGAAGCATCTGATTGTTTCTAGATAATTAATTATAACTGGCAGAAGTGGAATTCTTCTACAAGTGATTATCACAAAACCAGCCCCAGGCCAAGACAAGACCTCAGTAAATTTTCCCACTGGCAAAAATATCTCAGCTCCGAATTGCATAATGGGACAGAAGAGTTAGTCTGATTCAATATATGATTGGTGAAGGTTATATTGGGGGATGAATCTCTATTTAAAAAGAGGTGATAACTTGGTGGTCGCTGGTGGTCCCAACACTGGAAACCCAACTGATCACGAGAATGATCAGTTGGGGTCTGAAGTACCCCCTTTGGATGATGGAATGACCTTGCAGGTTCATCTCTCCAGACAGGATCATAGACAATGAGTAGAGCAGCATTCTTAGGATTGGTGATCGTCCCAGTTTGGTAACTATGGACCACCCAATCCAATTTAAAGACGAAAATTATCCGTTTTATGGTCACTTTCCATGTTAGCCAAACATCCTCCATATCACCCAGTTTACAAGTCGCCAGCTCGATGGAATAAAAGGAAATACATGTCTGGGGAAAGAGTTCAGTCCAATCCTAGAGTGGTGGTCAACTGTGGACCAGCCTTACCAGTTAGAAGGACCAGCCTTACCAGTTAGAAGGGTCCCTGGTCAAAACCTTGGTCACAAAACACATCATCAACTTTAATCTGAAAGGAAATCTGGTAAGTGTTTTCACTCCCAGCAGTGCCACCACATGGCAAATTAAATATTACAAAGCATCCATGCATATGTGTAGGCTGTGTAAAATAGGACAGGAGACAATATTTGCAACTGCTCTTCACTTTCCAGAATAAGAGCATCCTGAACAGAGGACCCCCTTATTTTAGCACAGCATTTCCTATTGGGGTAAATGAGACTAAATGAGACTAAAAAACATCTTTAAGGAGGACCTTTCATTAGTTTGAGTAAGTTAAACTGGACACATCATGGAATAGTGGTCACAAAACTGAGCAAAACCTATTTGTTTTTTTAAAATTTGCCTGTAAAGTTTAGGTTATAATTTATAAGCCCAAGGGTATGCTACCAGTGATTCATCACTGGGGGTGGACACTTTTTCCCCTGCATGACGCTGACCAATAATAAGTAGGAAGCATCATGTAGGGGAAAAAGAACACGCCCATGTGAGACGTAATGACACACAACCCTGCTCTCCTCTGGGATCTCTGCACTTACAGTGCACTATAGAGCAGAGCTGAGTTTGATTACAAACACCTCAAGCTTTCATCTCCCAACAGTCAGTGTGGGGGAAGGGGGAATATAGCTGAGCTAACAGTGCTGTGAGAGGACAGCTGCAGCTGCAGATGTGTTTTTAATGAAGCACAGCTCAGCTCTTCCCTTTTCCCACAGACTTACTGCTGCAAAATCAAAGCTGCTGGAGGCATTTGTTATCACACCTAGCTTTGCTCTATTAGACAGCATCTGCAAAGATCAGAGCTGAGAGCAGGGCTGTCTGCTGAAACTTGTAAAAGGTCCTCTTTAATCCCTTCCTAACATCTATAAGGTGTGCGTATATGAAGCGGGTTTGTTTTTTGAGCCTAATCCTGGCATGATGGCTGCTCGTAGTGTTATACAGCTCGCACTTGCCTCAAACAGCATCAACCAGAGTGAGGTCTGATCACTGCTGTTTACAACCTAAATGTTGTTGTCAATCACTAATGATGTCATTTAAGTAGTGAAATTAGGGGGGTGGCTAATTGATTAGCTCATCCTTTCCGTGTGATGTGATCACAGGGGACAGAAAAATAAACAAGTTATGGCTCTTGAAATAAGGGGAGGAAAAGTGCAAAACAAAAAGTACAAAACCAAAAAGTACCAGCGCTTAGAAAAGGGGTCAATCTACTTCTTCAGCTTCTGAGGCTGAACCTCCATCCTGCCATGGATACCTGACTTTGTAAGAAACTATCAGGACGGGAGAGAGATTATTTCTGCTAATGTTTCGCTGACAGAGTATTGTCAGGCTGGGAACTAATAGAACAATCCATCGACTGTGAAGATGATTAGAGATGAGTGCGTATGCTCGTTGCTCGGGTTGTCTCCGAGTATTTGGGCGTGCTCGGAGATTTACTTTCTGTCGCCGCAGCTGCATGATTTGTGGCTACTAGACATCCTGAATACATGTGGGAATTGTCTGTTTGTTAGGGAAATCTCACATGTATTCAGGCTATCTAGCAGTCAGAAATCATGCCGCTGTGGTGACAGAAACTAAATCTCTGAGCACGCCAAAATACTCGGAGGCCACCCGAGCAACGAGTAAACTTGCTCATCACTAAAAATGATTAGTTCTGCGGATGTTTGGCTCACAGAGGATTGTCAGGCTGAGTACTAATGGAACAATCCATCAGCAGTGACAATGATTAGTTCTGCAGATGCTTCACTCACAGAGGATTGTCAGGCTAACTACTATTGTAATGGAAAAATTCATCGGCTGTGACAATGATTAGTTTTGCGGATGTTTCGCTCACAGAGGATTGTCTGGCTAACTAATATTGTAATGGAAAAATTCATCAGCTGTGACAATGATTAATGCTGCTGATGTTTCGCTCACAGAGGATTGTCTGGCTAACTACTATTGTAATGGAAAAATTCATCAGCTGTGACAATGATTAATGCTGCTGATGTTTCGCTCACAGAGGATTGTCAGGCTGGGTACTACTGAAACAATCCATCTGTTGTGACAGTGATTGGTTCTGCGGAGGTTTCGCTCGCAGGGGATTGTCAGGCTGAGTACTAATGGAAAAATCCATCAGCTGTGACAATTATTAGTTCTGCGGATGTTACGCTCACAGAGGATTGTCAGGCTGGGTACTAATGAAACAATCCATCGGCAGTGACAATGATTAGTTCTGCGGATGTTTCGCTCACAGAGGATTGTCAGGCTAACTACTAATGGAACAATCCATGTTATGTTTAGGTAGCTGAGGAGGCAGGAGAAAAAATAGGCAGCCTAACACCAGAGAGGTTGGAAACTAATAGGTTGCAGACCCCTAAACTATCCGCACAACTAGAAGCAGCCGTGGGATGTTCCTACGGTGCCCTAGATGCCTCGTCACAGCCGGAGAGATAGCTATCCCTGAAGATGGAAAGAGGAAAGCTAACTGCCCCGGAGTAGACCCCAAAAGAATAGGAAGCCCCCAGACATATAATGGCGGTTAGACAAGATGCAAACACGAACACGGACAGAAAATAGGCTGAGCAAATGCTGGGGCCCAAAACTGTCTAGATAGGACAGCACAGGAGAGAATACTGTCTGCAACCCAGAAAAACCCTAGGAAAAACACTTCTGAATCCAAAAATACTGAGGCCACATGGTCTCGACCACCTATATCAGATCTCTGGTGTGGACATGTAGCAACCCAGCAGTAAAATATCACAAGAACTAAGCAATAGAACAAATAAAAAAACGAACGGAGACCAGCCAAAGCCCCCCAAAAGGGACCCGGCCTGAAGACAATAAGCAATGCAGCAAAAAGCAAGGAATACAAACCACAGTAAAAAAAAAGAAAGAGACTTATCTGAATGCAAGCAGGAGACAGCAGAAAAGCAGGAAGAACAATTGATCACAGGCGAGGATCATGGGAGGTCAGCTCACTTATATCAGGCCTGTCAGTACCACCTGACAACCACTCATCAACTGCAGGAGTAGGACTCTTGGTGTTCAACATAGGTTCAATACATTCAGAAACCAGCAGAGGGAGCTTCAGCTCCGAAGTCGTCTCCAATATGTTCACAACAAATCCATCTGTTCTGACAATGATTATTTCTGCAGATGTTTAGCTCACAAAGTATTGTCAGGCTAAGTACTAATGGAACAATCCATCGGCTGTGATAATGATTAGTTCTGCGGTGGTTTCGTTTACAGAGGATAGTCAGGCTAAGTACTAATGGAATAATCCATTGGCTGTGACAATGACTAGTTCTGCGGAAGTTTCACTCACAGAGGATTGTCAGGCTAAGTACTAATGGAACAATCCATCGGCTGTGATAATGATTAGTTCTACCAAGGTTTCGCTCACAACGGATAGTCAGGCTAAGTACTAATGGAACAATCCATCGGCTGTGACAGTGATTAGTTCTGCGGAAGTTTCGCTCACAGAGGATTGTCAGGCTGGGTACTAATGGAACAATTCATCTGTTGTGACAGTGATTGGTTCTGCGGAGGTTTCGCTCACAGAGGATTGTCCGGCTGAGTACTAATGGAAAAATCCATCAGCTGTGACAATTATTAGTTCTGCGGATGATACGCTCACAGAGGATTGTCAGCCTAACTACGAATGGAAAATCCAATGGCTGTGACAATGATTAGTTCTGCGGATGTTTTGCTCACAGAGGATTGTCAGGCTGAGTATTAATGGAAAAATCCAATGGCTGTGACAATGATTAGCTCTGTGGATGCTTTGCTCACAGAGGATTGTCAGGCTAAGTACTAATGGAACAATCCATCTGCTATGACAATGATTGGTTCTGCAGAAGTTTCGCTCACAGAGGATTGTCAGGCTAAGTACTAATGGAACAATCCATCGGCTGTGACAGTGATTAGTTTGGCGGATGTTTCGCTCACAGAGGATTGTTAGGCTACGTACTAATGGAACAATCCATCAGCTGTGACAATGATTAGTTCTGCGGATGTTTCGCTCACAGAGGATTGTCAGGCTAAGTACTAATGGAACAATCCATCGGCTGTGACCCTGATGATTAGTTCTGCAGAGGTTTCACTCACAGAGGATTGTCAGGCTAAGTACTAATGGAACAA
>VIAB01007389.1:0-12304 GCA_009801035.1 Oophaga pumilio | reverse complement strand
ATGGAACAATCCATCGGCTGTGACAATGATTAGTTCTGCGGAGGTTTCCTCCTCCAGCAGGAATCTTATTAGTTGCTGACAGCGAGCTGAGATCTGAGAACAGTAACATAATGAAGCAGAAGTGACAAATACTTCAGAAAAGTTGACAAAGTAACTGAACCGCCCACTCCCCAGTAATCAAGAATCAGCTCCCCCGACCCATAATAATAATAATATTAGGAGTGCAGTTGGTGGAGCCTCAGTGACAGTGGACAGTGTGCGCACTGCAAGCCACATTACACTTTCAAGGAGTCTGAAAGGTGACCTACCTGCTGACTGTCTCCTTACACTATACATAGAGTATACAGAGATGACCTACCTGCTGACTGTCTCATTACAGTGTATATACGGTGGTAACCTACCGGCTGACTGTCTCCTTAAACTATACATACAGTATACAAAGCTATCCTACCGGCTGACGGTCTCCTTACACTATATATATATAGTATACAGAGGTAACCTACCTGTTGACTGTTTCTTTACACTGTATATACAGTATACAGGTGGCCTACCTTTTGATTGTCTTATTATACTATATATACTGTACAGAGGTGACCTACCTGCTGATGGTCTCCTTACACTGTACACACAATATACAGAGGTGACCTAACTGCTGACTGTATCATTACACTATACATACTGTATACAGAGGTAACCTACCTGCTGACTATGTCTTTACACTGTACATACAATATACAGAGGTGACCTACCTGCTGACTGTATCTTTACACTGTACATACAATATACAGAGGTGACCTACCTGCTGACTATGTCTTTACACTACACTTTATAGTATACAGAGGTAACCTACCTGTTGACTGTATCATTACACTATGCATACTGTATACAGAGGTACCCTACCTGCTGACAGGCTCCTTACACTGTACATACAATATACAGAGGTACCCTACCTGCTGACAGGCTCCTTACACTGTACATACAATATACAGAGGTGACCTACCTGTTGACTGTATCATTACACTATACATACTGTATACAGAGGTACCCTACCTGCTGACTATGTCTTTACACTACACTTTATAGTATACAGAGGTAACCTACCTGCTGACTGTCTCCTTACACTACACTTACAGTATAGCTGGTCTCCTGTCCATTACTTTCCCTCTGGTCTTAGTTCTCCACGGTCCATCATTCGGGTCCTCTCTGTCTGTGACCTCCATCACCTCCTCCCCGGACCTCCAACATACGGCCTCTTTATGGTCTCCTCTATAGTATCGTTTCTCCTGTAGTTTTTCCCTAATGTCCTGTTTCTCCCTTTGTCGATGCTTCTCCTCCTCATCCTTCTACTTCTTCACCTACTCATCCATAAAAGACCCTTAAACCTGGAATCCGAGAAGTCCTCGTTCTTGTGTCCAGATAACCGTTACCATCTTTAACTCCCAGACCTCAACATCATCCCCAATCCCCCATCTACATCACCTCACAACCTCCTTAACCATCTGTGTCCACCTAACTCTCCATCACTAACCTTCTCCTGCACCACAGTCGACCCACCGAGCCCCCAAGCCCCACAACAACTCACCGGAGAGCGCCAGCAAGGAGGGGAATTCACGACAGTTGTACACTCCTGTGGAGTCGGAGGCACAGCTCATCCACAGATTCTCATACAAGGTGGACGTGGTGATGACGCTTCCTTCCAACGAGGACACCCGCCAGTTGGCATTGAAGAGAGTGATCCCCAACATGACCGAGCCTGTGACCCCGAAGAAGAAGCCCATTGTCTCCACGATGGCAGACATCTCAATGGGTGGTGGTAGAGAATGAGACGGCGAGGGATTGTTTTACTTGGGGTATCGCTATGTAGGCTCCACTGTCCCCGCTGCCAGATGCAGACCACTTCTGCTCTTTGGCTATGACCACGATCAATCTCTTCTCTGCTCCTCTGACCGATTCCTCTCACTTCGGTAACACTGACCCTTTTAGCCCTTTTGCTCCTTCTTTCGCTTTGTCACCTTGTTCTTCTGTCCCTCAAAGTCCCAAATTCATTGACTCCCCAAATGATCTGCTATGGTGCAGAGCTAGCGGAGATCTGCTATGGTGCGGAGCCAGCAGAGATGTTCTGATGTTCCCAGCTCTGCTACACTCGGAGAGCAGCTATGTGAGGTGTGTAGCCCCGCAGCTCCTCCTCGCATTCTGTTACACCACACCTATGGCTGATCCTCTGCAGGGCACTGATACATTGTACCTGTGCAGCACACTGCCGATAGAATGTCTCACACTTCTCCACATTCCTCATGCTTCCTCTTCCCTCAGGTGTCTCTGTACCAATATACCTTCATTTAGCAATTCTGTCCCCACCGCTACCGGACACCCTCCTCCATTATTACTACAGCAGCACATTAAGGGCTCGTGCACACCACCGATAATCTCGTATGAGTTCTATCCAAGGTTTTCACGGCTTGCCCTCGGATATATGACATTCTATAGACATGTCCAATTTTGATCCGAGTGTCGGATCAAAATCAGCAATGCAAGTCTATCGGAATGTACTTGGATGACAACTGCGTGCGGTTCGATTGTCAGGGGCTGACAGAATGGAGATGGTGGAGAAACTTTTGTTTTTATTTTCTCCATGTCCGAGAAAAACGAATCCTACTCTGATTGGACCATTTTTCTCAGATTGAATTCTTCTCATATTCGCCAAAATGGTAAAAAAGGTGAAAAAATTAAAAAAATTAATATTTATACTCCCCACTCTGAACCCTCCGCTCCGCATTGTCCACCGTCTGGTCCTTGTTCCTCAATCTTCGGGACATCAGGGTCTGATGAGGTCCAGGATGATTCCATGTATGTTCTCACAAGCTCACGGTGGACATTATGATGTCGTGACCTTAAACACGACTGTGCAGAGATGTCTCGGAGCTCATTAGAGTGGGAAGTCCTAGCCTCACGCCAGAGACCTGAGGATTCATGGCTCTTGGTAGTGATAAGATGATGCTTCGAGGACCGGTGGGGTGACAGTGAAGAGCAGAGGGGCTGGAGAGGTGAGCAGTACAATTTGCGGAGTATAATTTCCCTGCAATTGGGATTTCCTAAGATAATGTGAGCATGTGAATTAAAATTTTGGCAAATCCACTCATCTCTGCTGCTGCCTACTACTGGAAAGGTCAAGTCTTGTTTAGCGCCAAGATATGTTGAATTTTGCTGTTAGATGGAATGATCAAAATTTTATCTAAGCTAGTTCACTAGAAAAAAAGATGGGATCCTACAAGCTGTGCTATGGCTATCCCCTAACAGTGCTGACCCTAAAAGAGAAGCTGATCATACTCCTTACACTTTGGAGATGCAGGAAACAATGTCACGTAACCTGAGTGGATAAGAGGACCATCTTGACGTTGTCTGTCTTCAACCATGGAGGTCACAGTTCACATTGAGGAAACCAATTGCATTGGGTGTTGGGTGGAGTATGGACACGATTGACCAGGAACTGTGGGCTTCTGAGCACATGAACCTCTTGTTAGTGGGTGGAAGCAGCCAGACAGATGGTTCTCCTGCAAAACTCTACCTAAAGGAGCAGATTTTACCACATTCACTCCTGTAATCTGTGATGACTCTGCATCAGAAAATTAGGTCTGTTTTACCCTCTGGGGTAGAGCTGAAAATCCAGGCTGTTCTGCAAATATTAAATGTGCAGCCTCCGATCACCTGGCGTCCAAAGTCTATACATTTACTGCATACACAGCCAGGTCTGCTTCTATTAATAGTATTTCAGAGATAGGACAGTGTCGCATGAGCACGTGAACGCCTGGATGGATAATGTATTGCTGCCGAGTATCAACAGTCAAGAAAAGAAATGTCAAAAATTCAGTGAGGAAATTAAACTGTCAATTAGCTGTAATAGATTTATGGTATCTTCAGTCTTCCATCGTGGGTGAGTTTATAGGGATCAACCTCATACACAAATCAGAATCACTTTAGTAAATCCAAAATGTCATGGTCCCTACATAATGTTGGTCTATGACTATCCACAACCCTTGTGGTCCTGCAAGCTCAGTGATGCTACAACGGTCTGGTTCGATGACCATGAAGAGTTGAGGACCCAGGATAAGAATGGGCCCCTAATATTACTGTTATTGTGAACAGTTAAGCAAGATAAAGATGAAATAATCTCTAAAATTACAAATTACAAATTACATACTTACTTTGTATTTTAGGATTTCATCTATTACATTTTAAAAATTACAAAAAGGAAAATTGGCCCATGCAAAAGTTTGGGCATCCTGCATGGTTAGTACCTAGTAGCTCCCCGTTTTGAAACTATCATAGCTTGTAAACGCTTTTTGTAGCCAGACAAGAGTCTTTCAATTCTTGTTTGAGAGATTTTCATCCATTCTTCCATGGAGAATCCTTCCAGTTCTGTGAGATTCCAGGGTTGTCTTGCATCCTCTGCTATTTTGAGGTCTAGCTACAGATTTTCAATGATGTTCACACCAGGGAACTGGTGAGGATGAAGGAGAGGTTTTCTTCTGATGACTCTTCCATGAAGGCCATATTTGTGCAGTTGTCTCTGAACAGTAGAACAATGTACCACAGCTCCAGAGTCTGCTAATCTTTCTGAAGATCTTTTGCAATCAAGCTGGGATTCTGATTTGTCTCTCTAGGAATCCTACGAGAAGCTCTAAAGGTACTGCCACACTAAACAACATCGCTAACGGGATCGCTAAAAAACGTCACTATTTAGCGATCCAGTTAGCGATGTTGTTGTGTGCTGCAGCTGTCAGCGACGAGCTCCCTGCTGAGATCCTGCTGTGATCTCGCTCGTCGCTGACATCGTTCCGGACCCTATTTAGATCGTCGGCGCCCCGCAGGTAAGTATATATCGCTAAGTGTGGTACCTTTTCTTAGCGATTTAGCGGTACTTTTGTACCGCTAAATCGCTAAGAAGATCGCTAACCGCGATAGCGTCGTTAACGATATCGCTAAGTTAAGCCGCACTTAGCGATATAGAAACAATCCCGCTAGCGATCGCATTAGTATGCGTCGTTATCGTGATCGCTAGCGGGATTGTTTAGTGTGGCAGTACCTTTACTGAAATTTTGCTTGGTCTTCCAACCCTTATCTTGACTTCCATTGTTCCTGTTAACTGCCATTTCTTAATTACATTTTAAATTGAGGAAAGGACAATTTGAAAACGCTTTGCTATCTATTTATAGCCCTCTCCTGCTTCTTTGTGGGCCTCCACCAATTTTATTTTCAGAGTGCTATGCAGCTGTTTAGCAGGTCAGAAATCTTGGCAAAGTTATCTGGGCACACAAATCTTCAAGGATGCCAAAACTTTTGCTTCAGCCCATTTTCCTTTTTGTAATTTTTAAAACGAGAAACAAATGACATTTTTTTTGTCTAAAATACAATGAAAATGTGTTATCTTTAACTTTAGGCCTTTAAGAGATAATTTCATGTTCAAGTTGCTTAATTGTTCACAATAGCAGTAATTTTGACCAGAGGAGCCCAAACCTTTACATGCCACTGTATGTGGCTGCACAGGTAGCACAAATGTTGTGTATGCCCCTTGATACTGACCCTCTATTAGTGCTGGATAATGATGACATTATATCTTTCTGATCTATGAGGAAAGACACAAGCCACTATGTCCAGGTGGATAAGTCCTTGATCTGTGAGGAGACATAAGAATCTAAGTCCTGGTGAATAAGTTCTTGATCGATCAGGAGGAGACACAACATTCTATGTCCTGGTGGACAAGTCTCTGATCTATGAGGAGACACAAGCCTCTATATTCTGGTGGATAACTCTTCGATCTATGTGGATACACAAACCTCTATGTCCTAGTGGATAACTCCATGATCTATGAGGAGACACAAGCCTCTATGGCCGGTGGATAAGTCCCTAATCTGTGAGGAGACATAAGCCTCTATGTCCTGTTGAATAAGTTCTTGATCGATCAGGAGGAGACACAACATTCTATGTCCTGGTGGATAAGTCTCTGATCTATGAGGAGACACAAGCCTCTATATTCTGGTGGATAACTCTTTGATCTATATGGATACACAAGCCTCTATGTCCTAGTGAATAACTCCATGATCTATGAGGAGACACAAGCCTCTATGTCCTGGTGGAGAAGTCCCTAATCTATAAGGAGACATAAGCCTCTATGTCCTGGTGGCTAAGTCCCTAATCTGTAAGGAGACATAAGCCTCTATGTCCTGGAGGATAAGTCCCTGATCAATCAGGAGACATAACATTCTATATCCTGGTGGATAAGTCTCTGTCTGATCTATGAGGAGACACAAGCGTCTATGTTCTGGTGGATAAGTCCCTGATCTATGAGACACAAGCCTCTATGTCCTTGTAGATATGTTCCTGATCTATGAGGCGACAGAAGCCTCTATGTCCTGGTAGATACGTTCATGATCTATGAGGAGACAGAAGCCTCTATGTCATGGTGGATAACTCCCCGATTATGAGAAAACACAAGTCTTTATGCCATCGTGGATAAGTCCCTGATCTATGAGGAGACAGAAGCCTCTATGTCCTTGTGGATAACTCCCTGCTCTTTCAGGAGACAGAAGCCTCTATGTCATGGTGAATACCGTAAGTACAGTACAGAATGGCTACTGGTTTGCACCCTTGTTCTCATTTTGCTGACTAATGGCAAACAAAAGCCCTTACAAGTCTCATGGCCTCCACTTTTTCTATTGTTCATATAATCCTAAACACATTGCACTGCACATTAGAAGGTTTCAGTATATTCTTATCTTCATTATATAGGTCATTTCTATACAAACACGGATAGTTCAGAGTAGAGATGAGTAAATCGATTTGAAGGACCCTGGTTCAACGGCCAAGTCAGTACTCCATGGTAGCTGGATGGAAGCCCTGTAAATCGCCTCCTACATATCGGCATCCCATACTCCTCTTTTAATTAGCGGTCCTGGCATATTGTGGCATTGTTGTGGTGTGACACATATCTGACATTGTGCCAGGCGCTGGGGATGTGGTCAGGAGGTTATTTACAGGGCTTCCATCCAGCAGCCACAGAGTGCTGACTTTGCCGCTGGACCAGGCTGCAGGGAATGTATTAGCACATCTCTAGTTAGGAACTTCAGAATATGGAAAGGCAAAAACTACAAAACTGATGTGCCCCTTTGGGGCCAAAGAGATACAGAAGGAGCCCCAGACTGAAGTTTTGTAACTGCAATAAAAATAAAGATCCAGCACTCAGCATCTTCTTTTGGCTAAAGTTGCAGTGTCAGTTGCAGTCACACGCCACATGATTTGGTGAATGGAGAAGTAAGTGAATGGAGAATATCCTGAGATACCTCCTGTTTTAGGGAGACCTGTAAGGTGAAACTCAAGCAGGAAAGTGAAAGGTTAGAGATGGTCAACAACCCTTGGTAGGATGGTAAGTGCACTAGCTAGACATTTTTAATGAGGACATATTACACTAATCAGTCAACATTTTGCTCATCATGTTCATAAAGGTCTTGGCCCTCTTCCATGTCAGAAGCAAGAAAGTAAAGATTTTCAAAACTTTGGTAATAGAAAAAAATACCAATTTATATGGCTAAGATGAGCTGTTTTGGGTGTCAAGGTTCTCAACAGAAAAGTAGGAGCTGAGTGAGAGGAATCACTCTGTGCTTAGGCCTTGAACTATTGCTTGGTGTATGGTTTGTTTTTGGTACAAATCTCCTGGTTGTTGTCTCTGGGGTTGGCATTCACTGGTGGTAGTTGCCCTGTATACATGTATAAAGCAGATGTAGGATTCAGGCAAAGCCAGAAGCCGACATCAGTAAGCCTGAAGTCATGGTAGTCGGCAAGACTCAGGCAGAAGACAATCCATTGGTCAAAACCAGTAGGAAACCAGGAGGTGCAAAGTGCCAGATGAAGCAAGACATAATAAAAAGCCCTAATCAGACATAGGTAATTATTGGGGTCAAAGTCATTGTCACAACACAGAACAGTATCTAGAAAAGGATATGGCTTCACTTTATGATCTGTGCTGGTCTGACCTCTGGGATCAGCTTTGACCAAGTGATCATCTAATGTGCATTTGGGCCTCCTTCATCTTCCGTTGCCCCATCCAGTTAGTTCTAGAGGACATTATCTATTTTCAGATTGTTCAGAAGCGGATTATAGCCCTCTACTATATATGGCTGAGTGTGCATATCTATGGTGGGGTCCGGAAACTCACGATCAAACAAGTATGACAGCTATCTAATGCCTAGGGGACTGAATCACAGACCTTATTGACTATACCTCTCAGGCCATGCTCTCCATCCACCATCAAACTACTTCAGGAAATTATTTTTTAGGTTTGTGAATCAGATGTGAGAGATGAATCACTTGTGCCAGTACACATTTGATGGTTGCTGACTGAACCCAACAATTTTGGTGGGGAAGATCCAACCTAATGCGTGAGCACCCCAACTCCTCCAAAGGAGTGTGCAGCAGCTCAGCCTCCTCTGCTCTTGCACTCTCTCTTGAATCATCTGAAGGGTATCAAATGTGTACAGCCACTCTAATACCCTAAAAGTCCAACATAAAATGAGAAGAACCTGAGATGACAATCAATACAACCGAAGACACAACAATGCCTGCTATACCATCATAGTGCAAAGTCCTAGGAGGGATAATCAAATTACTCAGATTACTCAGAAGTTTATCTGTGCATGCAGGGCTGATGAAGCAACCTGCGTGTTGTCTTCAGTGTGGTCGTATATGAACACTTCTAAGGAGCATTCAATTATTGACCAGGAATACGCAGAACAAATAACCTTCTAGTATGGTTCAAAAATAACGTAAAGAAAAGCCCAGGGCGTGTTTGGTCTCTTAAAGATTTCTTCCATTTAATGGCCCAATTTAATTGGATGATATTCACCATTTATTTATCGCATAGTTCATAAATCAACCCAAGCGTGTGCACTGAAGAGGTCAATGATGACAAAGTGTTTGTCAGACACATGAGCAAGGGGCTTAAACATCGACCCAAGTCATCATTGGGTAATGAGAGGGTCTACCTGGTTACGCTCATGGATTTGTCTCTGCTTCTTCGTGGTTTTACATTTTGTACCTAAATGGTTGGCATTTCCTTCATTCAAAATGAGCAAATTGGACAATTGCGGTGAGGTTTGCAGGCTGAGCTGATAGCATTGATCTCCCGGAGATAAGCTGCTGACCGACATGTCAGTCGATGGCTTTCTCATAGGGAACACAGGAGCACTCAGCTCAGTTGAATGAGTGATCCTGTGGTGGAGATATCTATGTTTCTGCCACTAAATCTTGATTTTTCCCTTAATTTGTCTTGGTAGCACAACCCATCGCCTCACTTGACCTTGGTTGGCCTGGACTTGGCTGTCGGAATTATAATACCACAATTGAAGATTAATTTATGGACAAGGAGATTGTATCTTTGCCAAAGCTGCCTAATCATCTTATTATTAAAAAAAAAGTTCAGCCAACACTGTTAGGATCAACTTTTTCCTTAGCTGTATTCTAACAGCAACTTTACAAAAGCCAAATAATGGGTTAGACAATGGGGCCTTCGGTACCTGTAGATGTCAACATTAATCTTCTTGCCATTGTTTCGGGAACAGCTGGTCATTTAAGCTATGAATAGAAGTTTAAGAAATATTTATCTCTTTCACAATGTCAAGAGATTTGTAACTAAATTCTAGAGCAGCTGTTGTCACAGGTGGAAGGAAGAATTGTGTCTGGTCACAAACCAGCCGAGAGCTGGAGAGCACAAAATTATGAGTCACGGTAACTGGTCTCTAGTCAACATTGATCAAATCAATGTCTTAGATAATGTAGATGATAAAAATAGTCTGCACCAAAAACAGAGCTAGGTGGAACAATGAAGGAAGACAATGTCACCAAGAACCTGGCACAGCCAGACCAAGGCATCAGTCGATAGCACTAATTTAATTTTCCTTTACAGCTCTGGAGTCCTGGTTTTTAATCTAACCATCGGCTTGGAATTTGTATATTTTCCCTTTGTAACAGCAGGTTTCCTCTGATTACTCCAGTTTTTACTTAAAGGGGTTGGTGTCATGTGTGCATCGCCACGAAGATCGTCGCGGTTGCACATTCTGACTTCTCACAGCTGAGTTGCTGTTTCTTTGTGTTTGGCAGTGAGGGAGTTAATTCTGTCTGTGCTCAGTTCTGGGACTGGGTGCAGTTTCTCCCGGCTGCAATTAATTATTTGTTGATTGGTTTCCTTTAAATCTCTGGTTGTCTGCTTTGGGAGTTGCCAGTGAAATTCTTCATGCGGACCACAGATAGGATTGTATCTGTATAGACTTAAGTTAAGAGCTCCTTAGTTGTTTTAAGCTCAACTTGCTTAGAGTTTAATATCCCAGATCATTTATGTTCCTCCTGTGTTTGAGTGTGTGTGCAAGTCTGTGTTTTCTCCAGTCTGTCTTATATGTCTAATCTGTGTATTTAGCAGAGATCAGCCCATATCCCTTTGGTGGTAATCAGGATCCTTCTTAGGACTGATTACAGGGTTCAGGGACTGATAGGAGACAGGGTTAGGCTGGAGACTTGGACCTCTGAACCATTATCAGTACCTCCAAGGTGAGGGATTAGTTAGGACCCCAGTTTAGGGTCAGGTTAGACCCCGGTCCTCCTCTTTCCTGTGACAGTGTATCAAGTCCTCAAGATTAACCCTGAGTTCAACGGATATCGTGTCAGGTAAATCTATTCTATATTTACATGCTGATGTTGCTAATCTATATGTTGTATAGAGTGTTGTTCTTTTAAGAATAGTTTACTGACATCGTACACATATCATAAGACAGCGTGACATTTGGCCACTGCTTTTTTTTATTGATGGCCTATCTTTAAGGTAAGCCATCAATATCCGATCAGTGGGGGTGCGGTACCTGGCAGCTGTGGTGGCCAGAAATTCTTGGATGCTGCCATAACACAGCAGCTCGGTCATTTTTATAGTGCCCATGGTCAAATAAGAGGTGGATTTACAGTATCCAGGCACTACCACTATAGTTTTTATGGAGCTGCTATGTTCTGACAGCATCAGAGAAATAACGGCCACCAGCAATGCCGGTTGCAGCCCGCTAATCGGCGAGTGGGCCTATTGATTGGCCATCAATGAAAAAGTAATGGACAATCTCTTTGAAAGAAAAACAAAATTAGATATGAGCCTCCGATGAGGACAGGGACATATGTGAGTAATAAAAATCTCAGTAAAACACTGCCAAAGAGTTAGGTACAATATAAATAAATCTGGAATGAAATTAATAGTTTATGACAATGACTTAAGTGCAAGGAAACCAGGTAAAAATATCTCTGGGATAAGAACCAATTCCAGCAATCTGAGCTAGCACTAGAACTAGGAAAGCAAATGTTGAAACCAGGAATGGAACTGAGAAAGAGAGAAGAAATCCCAAATTTGGAGCTAGAAATTCTGAGTCCACAGCTTGCTCATCAGGTCATTCACAAAGCTCCATTGTACGTTGAGCCACCATATTTTTGACTCAATCAATTGCCATTCCACAATAATGGAGGACATGCCAATTGCACCTCTGCCGTATCGGAAAATACTTCTTGGCTCTGATTTCTTTATTACTAGTAATCGTTTCCACTATTTACTTCTTGATTTTCTCCCATACATGGATAAAAAAAATTTGATTTATGAATTAATTAAGACATAATTCACAAAGGGTGAGAGAGTGTGGCTCTGCCAAATCCTGTCATCATATGTGCAAACAATCCTGTGAAAGTAAAACAAACCCTCAGCCGATTCCGTGACCTGGGTCAGAGTCTCATGAGACAAATTGGCGGAAAATAGAGATATTTATTTAACACTGTTTAATAGCTACTTTGATGTGCCGCCATCACCTGTACACACTAGCGGCTAAACTGCATCATATACTCCTGCATCATACTCCTCCGGAGCTGCCGCACCCCCGACCTTCTGTTTCTTCCCCATTATCCCGTAGAATGTAAGTCCGCAAGGACAGGGTCCTCTCCCCTCTGTACCAGTCTGTCATTGTAAATTTGTTTACTGTAAACGATATCTATAACTTTGTATGTAACCCCTTCTCATGTACAGCACCATGGAATTAATGGCGCTATATAAATAAATAATAACAATAATAATAATAATCATATTGCAACACGATATTGAAGAAATGTGGTGGAGCTTGTAGATTCTTCAAATCAACCAAAAGTATCTGAGAGGTTTCAATGGCAATTTTGTTTTTAGTTTTCTATGAGTAATATTAACCCCTTTACCCCCAAGGGTGGTTTTGCACGTTAATGACCG
>VIAB01007388.1:79769-90585 GCA_009801035.1 Oophaga pumilio | reverse complement strand
ACTTTGTGTTCCATTCTGGTGTAGCAGAGGAGAAGAAGCGGAGTAGTGGAAAATGTACTGCTGATATTGTGTAAGACGTGCTTATGGTGTTTTGGATGTGCTATGTCTGGAGAAAAATAAAGCAGAACTGTTTGACGTGATTCTGGACTCTGATTCTAATTATTCTATATGCTCTGTCACAGGGGAACAACACCCTAGGAAAATAGAGGAAACCGGAGTGAAGAATGCAGCTGCTCCCAATAAGTTCACCCCTCAGCCAACCCTTTACAGTTTCATAGCTCACTATCTACTTTCCGTGCCTGACTCCTGAGGTTGTTTCCTCGCCCACCACAAGCCTTTCTAGGTTGATTGATAGCTCATTGTCTATGTGATGTTGCAGTTCCCAGCTTGTCCACAAGGGTGCACTTTACACAAAGCAATTTGAGAAAATATTTGAGTTCTATGAGACATGATCAGATATACGGTTATGTAATTCCTATTGGAAGAAAACTAGATCTATGTAAAAGCGTACTTCAAGAACATTTGTGCCATTGAAGATTGTCTCATGCTCTGGCGGAGCCACCATATTTGTACATCATATGGGCACCCTATGACAGTAAAGCAGATCTGTCACCAGATTTCACAATACAAGCTATATATTTATATATGTCCCTTGTATATATTTAATAGAACTCATAGACCTGATGAGGCTGATGTACTTACCTTGAAATTCCATATTAAAATGAACCAGATAGATAACTGAGCAATTTCATCTGCACTCATAACATTTTCATTCTAGTATCAAGCAAACAAACTGCCAGATAGAATTATACAGCCATTCTATCATTGATTACCAAAGTAAGTATACCAGCCTCATCAATTCAAAGAGATCTATTTAAGAATTTATGTGGATTATTTTGTCAAATCTGATGGTGGATCAAATTAAATTTCTCCTGTGGTGCTGCTGCTGGTTCTTCCACAGAATACATCTCATTGTCCTGTGACCTGCTTATTATTGGGTGATTCTTCGATAACAACGCATGGTGATAAGGACCATTCAGTGATCACTTATTTGAACCCATAGAAGTATGTCTTTCATCTTGATGCTATTTTAATAAGAATACTCGAATGTTTCTTTCATACTGTCTCTGCATCTTAGATTCGGTGATGGGAAAAGTTTGCTGCACATTTCTCCCTTTGTATAACCACTTCTCCTTTTAGTTATTACTCAATGCTCCTGTAGTGGTCTGGATGGCGCCTCTCAGTACAGCTGATGTTATTATATCAGTGACGTTGTGTCTGATAGCCGAAAGTAATATCTTATTACATGGTTCAGATCATTTTGCGGACACTGAGTCTTTCTTCATTTATGAAACAACACTGTCAGAAATAAAGGATGTGTTTATATGAATGGTTATGTTTTGTAATTTCAAAGTCCCTGGTGGTCTAGGGTAGAGAAAGGATTCATTGTAAATTCCCTGGTAATCTAAAGTAGTGAAAGGATTAGTTGCAAATTCCTTGTTGCTCTGGGATATCCAAAGGATTCATTGTAAATTCCCTGGTGGTCTAGGGTAGTGAAAGGATTCATTGTAAAGTCCCTGGTGATCGAGGGTAGTGAAATGATTCATTATAAATTACCTAATAGTCTTAAGGTGCCCTAATGTGGTCTGGACCTGCCGATATCGTTTGGCCGACAAGCTAACGTGTATGGGAGCACCAGCCAAGTTAGGAGAGATGTTGATTGCGCATGTCTGATTTTGGACTGACGATCGCATTGATTATTGAGATAAGCCGCAAGCCGATATTTCAGCCGGCAGCTTTCTTATACGGAACACAGTTCAAGCAAATGCTCCTGTGTATGGGAGTGTCGGCTGGTGGACAAATGAACTATCAATCAATGTATTGTTTGGCTGACAGCCATTTTGTGTGTACGGCCAGTGTAAGGTACTGAAAGAATTCGCTGTAAATGACTTGGTGATCTAGGGTAGTGAAATAATTCATTATATGTAAATTCCCTTGCGTTCTTGGATAGTAAAATAATAAATTGTAAATTCCCTGTTGATTCATTATAAATGTCCTGGTAGTCTAGAGAAGTGAAAGGATTAATTGTAAATTGCCAGGTGGTCTACAGAAGTGAGAAGTTTCATTGTGAGTTCCCTGGTTGTCTAGGATAGTGATAGGATTTATTGTACATTCCAATTTCAAGAAATCTAGATCATTTTGGAGGCTTACATGCCAGATAAGGTAGTTGCTCAGTGTGCACTCCTCCCTATAATTCTAATGCAATCAGTCAGTATTACAACCCTACTAATCACTAGAATCATTACGTTGGGTGCTTACTTAGGTCTATTGTTAGTGATCTGTCATCTATAGTGACAACATCATAGTGATCATGTGACACTTGCTTATATTAAGTGTTCTGCCTTCCTCCATGTATAGTGCTGTGTAGATTCCAGCATATGGCTAAACCATTCATCCACTTCCCAGTAAATAGACTGTATGGATTCTTAAGTCTATATTTATTGAGATGATGATGATGTGAACTTGGTAACAGTGAACAACAATGGTGGATGATATTATATGGTAAAAACGGAATCCACTGGTCAGGAGCACTGCTGTGTAGGGAGAGAGCTAGGAACATGTGTGCTTGACTCAAAAGTCTGAGACAAAATGTCTAAGCTTCTTGCCTGGGAAACTGAGGGGGCGGTACAAACCAGAACACACTGCTCTATTAAAGGAGAAGTATCCGAGTATACAAAACACAGGATAAATGAGTACCTAATGACCTCTAATGGTTTTAACTGGTACTGTACTATGAAATTAACTTGCTGCACATGAATGGGCAGAAAATTAAGTATCTGCCCCCTCTACCCAAGTAGTGAGCAGATAGTACAAGTCTTACCATTATCCCATGGCCAGTATTATCAAGAGCAGTGAAGCTAATAGGCATTCTGGAATAAGAGCCCAGAGGTCGGCTGTTCTCTCCACTTTGGATTTTCGGGTTTTCCTGAAATTTTTGGGCTGTTGTCATCTTCCCAATTTTCTGGCGGGCAACTTTTTCCACGTGGATGTCTAATAACTGCAGATATAAATCATTTTACATTCCCTATGTTACTGAGAAATTTGTGCTCCCTTTCAAGACATACTCCATTGTAAGCAAATAAAGCTGGAAACTATTGCAATAATACTATGTCCTTACCTTGTTCAAGAGTTCTTCAAAATCAGCATACAGAGATCTAAAACCCCAGGAGGAATTGATGCACAAAGTATGTTTCATAATTCAGTAATATTTCTAGGTACTAGCTATATGAATAAAAATGTCTAGATATTCTTAGAATTCCTAAATATAGACAAATAGAGATGAGCGAACCCCAACTTAAAAATTCGGGGTTCATACTGGACAGATAGTGTCCAGTGGTAAACTTCTACCGGACGTCCGTTTTATTGTTCAGAGTGTTGAGGGAAGTCCGGGAGCGAGAGAGAGGATTTTCCTGTTCTAAATTTTAGGTCTCTATTGTTTTCAATAGGTTTCGGGTTCTGGATCATGTTCTGGAACAGTTCTGGTACCCGAAGCGAACCTTGGACTAAACTTTGGGTCAGGTACCAGAACCCGAACTTCCATGAGTCCGCTCATCCCTACTTGGGATAAGAAGCCAACCAGCAACTCATTATTCCAGGAAACATTGCATGGCCTAGAAGTCTCACTCTTCACTATGGCTCTCTTCACTGTGAGAAACCTTACTTCTTAAAGGGTTTGTCCAGCCATGTGGTACAAGTCTGCAGTCACTCTATGCGCACTGCACGGTGTGAGGATTCTCAGGCGCCAAGAGTGGGCCATCATGTGACTACAAGTAAGCGATTTGCAAACTTCCGGCCACATTACAACTAGACGAGTCTGGCCTGACTCAATACACGTACATTGAGCGAGGCCGCATACATCTAGTCGTCACATGACTGCATGTGTGCAAATTGCATATTTGCGGTCACGTACCTGCTAATTCTGGCACAGGCACTAAAGAATCCTCACAGCGCACAGTGCGTGTAATTCTGGCACAGGCACTAAAGAATCCTCACAGCGCATAGTGCGTGCACTGTGAGGATCAACAAGTCTGCAGTCACAAGGAGTGACTGCAATCTTGTACCCAATGATCAGACAACCACTTTAAATATAGGCAGACATTTTTTAGCATGACACAGCAGTTTTGTTTGGATCCTCTTTGTGACTGACCTGAGAAACATACCGGAGTCTTACTTCTTCCTTCTGCAGCATTAGGCTCTGTACCTCTAACATATCCGACACATGGCGGGCAGCCACTCCTACTTGACAGGCCACACTTGCCAGTGTCTGTGTGACTAGAGACATGGTGCTCTCCAGGGCCTTACGCTTGTCAGGGGCCTGAAAACACAGCATGGGGAGAAGCAATGAAATGTTTTTTTTTACTGATATTGCTATAAAATAAATAATAAATAATATTTTAGAAAGTGGTATGTAAAATGAATCTTCAGAGAGGAAGATTCCTTGAACTCTAGTACCATCTATTAGAAGTTGCAATCCTAAAAGTTAATATAGACCTTGCTACATGACTTAGGATAAAAGCTAAACCACACACTCTATTTGCAGGCACTTGTTTCAGGTGAATTTACCCATCATCAGTGCAAAATAGGAGATCTTATTTGGCTGATTAAGAGGCATCCGAAGGAGATCTAAGGGGTAATGTCTTTCCTTGTGCATCACAGAAACTGGTGTATAGACAACTAGTATGGGTACTATTGAGCCTGATTGTACCAAATTTGCTGTCAGCTCAATGCCAATCTGCTCTCCAGCTGAAAGCCTGAATGATAGGAGACACTGATTCCTAGATAACAGCTGCCTATCTCATAGGCTGTAGTTATTATTGTGTCCCTAGAAAAACTTGTCTTTCTCAAAGATTGGAGTGTCTTCCATTCCAGATCACAGCCTTCATTATTAGAGGATAAGAGTTTTCTGAAAGAAATGTTTTGGTTGGAGTTTATTAGAGGTGGCCAAATCCAATAGTCTACAGTGCCAATTGTCTTTACACTGTCTGGTTCTCCATCAAACATAAAGCAGAGCAGCTGCAAAATATACCTCTCTCTGAAGGACTCCATCTGTAAGTGCATGATATGGACAGCCCATTGTTTTTAATTTTAATAGTGTAATGCTTTATTTCTCCTGTGTGGAAGCTACAGAGAAACTTAACACTTACTACCAATTACCTGCACATTATAGGGATTCAATAACAGTTAAAGAAAGGAAAGGAAAAAAAATACTGTGAGCAGATCTCCAATAGTAAAAATACAAAAATAAAGCTTGGTCTAGTTGGTATGCATGCAGTGCATAAATGCACTGGCTATAAAACATATATACAGAGTTCTTAGTAATACTGTTTTTGATCAAAAATAGATTATAAGCCATCCCACTGCGACAAGGTAACTCTGACTGGGATCCGTTTGCATCCGTTTTCCAACTTTTTTGGCGGATCCGCTATTTTCACACTTTGGCGGATTTTAGCTGACGCTAAACGACTGAAGTGTGAAAGAGGCATTATCAGCTACCGGCCCCTCTGCCAGGTATCGTTGATCGTGCTCGAATGTCCTGGACCATTTTTTGATCGCTGGTCTCCCGCTGGCCAGCACGCATCGCTGCTTGTGGCAGGCGGGAGACCAGCGATCAGCAAGCTGGTAACCAAGGTAAACATCGGGTTTCTAAGCGCTGCGCGGCGCCTAGAAACCCAATGTGTACGTTATATACCAGCTCCCTGCACTAGCGCGCTGGTATCTAACGTACACTGCGGGTAACTAAGCGATGTGCATCGTGTAGTCGCTCTCCTGATCGCTGCTGAGATCTGCCTGTTTGGCAGCTCACCAGCGATCATGTAGCGACACACCAGCGATCCTGACAAGTTCATATCGTTGTCGGAATCGCTGGTGAGTTGCTATGTGTGACGGGACCCTAAGAGTACCACAAATATACTTTGCTCACAATATTTGAATGAGATACTACAATTGGTGCCTTCAAGAGTGTATGGGTGACCCAGCTTGTAATTTCTGACAGGCTTTGCACTTAGTCCATAGCCTTAATAAGTCTAGGAGTACTACATGACAATTTGAACAGAATGTGTTTGAGGCACTTCTTTATGTCTAATACAAGGTGTTGTTCTTCTTCATCTCATTTTTAGAAGTTTTTGCTTCCTTCATAAATTACACTGAAATTTACATTTTTTTAATAAGAATTTTAATTTTGGTTTTCTTATATTATTATTTTTAAATCCTTTTAAAATGCTGCCTTATATACAAGATAGTATACAAGAAAGAATGTCTCTTAAAATGTTTTCCCTGTAAGCTCCAATTTATGTTCGATTTTAAATGTTTTATTGTCATTCCTTAAGCTGGAGTAAAAGTGTGACACCATTGTTCTCAGCAGTGATCTGGGAGCCAGAGATGCTTCCTGGGGTCTTCCCCATGCTGTTCTCCTTACATTCAGCACTTTTTCCATCCATTTCAACAAAATTTGACTGTCTCACAGACCTCCTTGTAAGGTCTGCCTGAGAAATGCTCAGCTTTCCCATTGAGTCCATTATACTTTTTACTCAAAACGAGCATCCGCGCATTATTAATTGCTCGGTTCGAGTAACAAGCATCAGAGCATTTTAGTGCTCGCTCATCACTACTGGCGACTACTAGAGATGAGCAGTTAGTGTCCGGTGCTAAACACCGAACACGGACTTCTCCAGAAAGTCCTTTGCAATGTTCGGGGTTCCGGAGGAAGAGAGAGAAAGAAAGAGAGAGAGATATATTTTCAATGGGGTTCGCGTCCTGGTTCAATTTCGAATATAGAGTTAAGCGAATATCTTTGGTTCCCCACTTATTCGGCAAGCTATAGCGCTTGCCGAATAAGCTACAACGGGAACTTGAGTGCTGTGCTCTCCATGGATGTACTGTGACACAGCCGCGACATATGCAGCTGCAGCGGCGATCAGCTGTTCAGCTGGCGCGATCCAGGAAGCCGGGATCCCGCTGTAGCTTATTCTGCAAGCGCTATAGCTTGCCGAATAAATGGGGAACCGAAGATATTCGCTCAACGCTATATCCGAAATTGAACCAGAACATGAACCCCATTGAAAATCTCTCTCTCTTTCTCTCTCTCTCTCTCTTCCTCCGGAACCCCGAACATTGCAAAGGACACTATTTGGGTACAGTTCTGGTACCCGAACTGAACTTTGGAATAAAGTTCGGGTACCAGAATTTCCACAGGTCCGCTCATCCCTAGTGACTGCATAAGGAATGTTGTTCAGGGCCTTGCTAAAGCTGATAATGGAGGAGACCTGCTAATACTGCCTTAGTAGCTGTCACGTTTAATAGATGTCTTAACAGTATATGGAGGGTATGCTAAGCCTATGGATTAATGACCTCTACATAATGTTGTACAGATTGGAAGGGAGATGAAGGATTTATATAGCTAATACCATATGTATCTGTATTCCTCAAAGTCTTTCCTTTCATGACCATTTGTCATATACTAAGCACATATTGATATTTTACGCCAACATATTTACTACCAATATGGAACAAGAGCAAAGGCTATTCTGCATTAAAAAACACTGCTATTTACTTGGAGTATATAGAAAACAAAACTTCATGTCCTGCAGGTTATCACCCAGTGTCCTGTTTGTAAACAGTATATATCATGAAATGATATTTTTTGCAAACAGTCTTCTGTGTCATAGAAAAACAATATGTGAAGCAATATTTAATGAATAAAGAATAACATTTTGTGACCGCTAATAAAATTATGCGATAGAAAGTAGCACTTTATAACATATAATACAATTCTCTGACTTTTAGACATAGGTTATGTCTTTGTGGTATAGATTATTTGTTGTAGCATGGGATCAAATTTTGCAAACATTGACCTCGGCTCTGAAAAATGTACTTTGGTACAATGGTACCACATAGAGTAGTCTTCTTGAAATGGTTTAGCTGTAGTTATAAATACTTCCATGTCTTTCGAGGTTGGATATAGAAACATACTTTAGTTACTCCTTCTCCTGTATACCACCCATCCACACCATAAGATTAAAGTTGGTACTCAACCACAAACTTGAGAGATGATCCTACAAGTTGTCCCACCCACACACAGTAAAACTACTTATGGCTTATCAAGCCTGATACCTCAAAAACTCCCTTGTCAAACCTGGCTTCATTCTTGGAGTCAATGGTTTTCTATTGTCCTCTTACCTCCATGTAGTTGTTTTCGCAGTAATCGGCAACATCCTGCAGGTTCTGGTAGCTGTCCCTCAAGGCTTGCCTTGCTGTAGACACTTCTCTGCAAATGTCCTTCATTTCATGTCTTTGTGAAGAGACATCTGGAGTCTTATTCGTCAAGTAAGCCATTCTGCAACTGTAGCGCCTTCAAAGCATGTTAACAGTGACTCTGAGAACAACAGACGGTGCCTCTGAGACACTTCCTCACATGAAACCACAATGTACTGTGTTGCCTGCAGTAGATTCACCAAATGTCATGCTTCTCTGTCATTGCTTCATGCTTTTCTACGTGTTCACAGAGTAAAATTTAATAGGTCAGGGGTTTTTGCAGCAGAGAAATAGACTAGATTTAAGAACTACAGTACTTCTCTCTTGGATGAATGAAGAAGTGAGAGACAAAACCTCCACCCAGAAGAACAACCTATGACAATGTTCTGGCTCTCGTGAATTTTTTTTTTTACCAGATAACATACTATAGGAGATTGGAGTGTTGTATTTTTCATATTGACGTCCTCTTTGTCTTCATCAGTGGCACTCTGACCCTAATGGCTATCTGTATTATAGATGACTTCATTTATTATATAAGCCCTCTATATAGTAGTTAAAAAAGACCAGACATTTTTCCACTTTAAACTCAGAACATTTGTTGGTCAATTGAGTTAAATACAGTGTGAGATTACTTTTTAACTTCTCAGAGTCCCATGATGCTCTGTTCTTTGACTACAGCCTTAAACAAGATCCTAGTTTATAGCAGCCCTGGTCCTGAATTTTCCATTGATGCCCTCACATTTTTTTGAAACAATCCTGGCAAATTCTGGCAATGGCAAAGCAAAAAGGTCTAACTAAGGCTTACTCAAACCTTGTCAGAAGTGGGTGTTCCCTTTGGTTTTTTCCTTTTCCCAGCTTAGAGTTTGGGCAGGTCTTAAATGTCCCGACTCCCTATTTTACCAACAAACAGGTTGGAAAATGTTAAACGTTATTAGAAAATGCTTAAAATGGGGAATAGAGTTTGTTTGTGTGTGGGGCAACCATCCAATTTTTTTATTTTTTTTTAAAAAAAGGGTTCTTCGGTTTCTTATTAGGGCTGTAAGGCTCCCGAGGAAAGGTGACAAACACTTGTACAAGCATTGGCAATACAGTGGCTTGCAAAAGCATTCACCCCCTTGGCTTTTTACGAATTTTGTTACCTCACAACCTGTGTTTAAATATTTTTGCAATCCGATTTGTGTGTGATGCATTAGCACTAAATAGTCTTAAGTTTTTGAAGTAAAATTAGAAAAATATAGGCATAAATTAAATTTATGGGATCAAATAACAATAACTAAAATTGGCATGTGCATGTGTATTCCCTTTTGCAACAAAAAAATGTCCGATGCAAGTAATTACATTCGTAAGCCAGAGGCAGCACAGAGACCACAGATAACCCTGAAGGAGCTGAAGAGTTCTCAAGCCAAGACTGGAGTATTTGTCCATACAACCCCAATAAGCCGTACACTCCATAGAGGTGGCCTTTATGGAAGAGTGGACAGAAAAAAGCCTTAACTTACACACAAAAATTGTAAGGCTCATTTTGAGTTTGCCAAAAGACATGTGGGAAACCCCCAAAATGAATGGAGGAAGGTGCTGTGGTCAGATGAGACCAAAATTTAACTTTTTGGCTTCCAAGGTAAACACTATTTCGAGGTGAAGATGGCTGTTGCAAAATACAGGGATATCCTTGTTTCAGTCTGTCAGTGATTTGAGTCTGGAAAGGACTTCACCTTGCAACAAAACAATGACCCAAAGAATGCTGCTGAAGCAAAACTCGAGTGGTTTAAGGGGAAACGTGTAAATGTTTTGGAGTGGCCTAGTCAAAGCCCAGACCTAAATCCAATTGAGTATCTGTGGTCAGACTGAAGATTGCTGTTCTCTAGAGGAAACTATCTAACTTGAAGGAGCTGGATCAGTTTTGTCTTGAGGAATGGGCAAAAATCTCAGTGGCAAGATGTGGAATGCTCATAGAGACTTATCCAAAGTGACCTTCAGCTGTATTTGCCACAAAAGAAGGCTCTACAGAGTACTGACTTTAGGTGGGTGAATGTGTGGTGTGCAGATACAAGAATAACAGGAACGGGCCAGGGGCATTCCTTTCACTGCTTGTGGCTATGTGGTGCTGTAGCCAAAGGTGAGGCAATTGTGTTTTTTTATGACCCAGCGTGTCACATGACACTTTGGTTCCTGGGTGGGTGTGTGGACTTTTGCTGTGAGGGCCTTAGCCGGTGGTGTGGGGCTGGCCAGGACCATGTGTTTTAAAGTTCTGAGAGAGACTTCTGTTCCAACTCAAATTCTTTACTGAATGGTAACTTGGTAAAGGTTATGCACAAAGGATAGTGGGTACAAAATCTTATGGACCTTTCCTTCACAGTACAAAGCATTTTCTATTTTTAATCTCCCTCCTTCGTACTTTCCTCCAGGGCTAGTTTTGTCCTACACAACCCAGCTTTAACACAGTCAGTGGAGTAACTAGAGTCTGATGGGCCCTGGGGCAAAATTTCGACCGGCCCTCCCCATCCTG
>VIAB01007388.1:63933-78700 GCA_009801035.1 Oophaga pumilio | reverse complement strand
CCCAAACAATTTTCCTGGCAGTTGTGGACAAAATTTTTGTTCGTATACCTGGCCGTTGTTTTGTTTTACAGAGCCCCTGATTTTCCATTTGTTAATCACAGTTTGAACACTGCTGACTGGCATTATCAATTCCTTGGATATCTTTTTGCATCCCTTTCCTGTTTTATACAATTCAACTACCTTTTCCTGTAGCTCTGTTGACAATTCTTTTGCTTTCTCCGTGACTCACAATCCAGAAACGTCAGTGGCTGGATGAATGATGCAAGAGTCTGTCTGCTTCCCAGAAACTCACTCAGCTTTTATGCACACACTTATTACAAACAAACAGGTCACAGCTGAGGATGTTACCTTTAGTAGCCATTCAAACCCATTTGTGTCAACTTCTGTGCATGCTATCAGGTCAAAATCACCAGGATATGTAAAATTTTCATCAGGGTCATTTGGATGTTTTGAGTTGTCATGACTTAAAAAGAGAAAATACAGTGGTTTGACAATAAATGCCTACACTCAACCACTAACTATGAGTGGAGAAAAAGTTTTGGTGTTATCATTCATATTCTATGGAAAAAGGCCAAGAAAGCAAAAATTCTGCAGGGGTATATAAACTTTTGAGCACAACTGTATGTCTCACATCCTGATATATTTGTCCCTCATCCTGGTATATATGTCCCTCATCCTGGCCCCATCCTTGTTTACATATCACCCATTCTGCTATATGTCCCTTATACTGGGCCTCATAGTAGTGCATATCCCCTATCTTGGTATATTTCCCCTGTTCTTCCATTGTACATTAATGTATAGAAGAAAATAAACCATTATCCTCACTAGGGGTGTACATAGAAGTCATGGGGCTCCATATAAAAAGCATAATGCATCCCCCATAGTCCTACATATAGTATAATGCATCTCACAGTTCTCCATATAATATACGGCATAGCCCATAGTCATCCATGTAGTATAATGCACCCCATAGTCCTCCATAAAGTATAATGCACCCCATAGTCCTCCATAAAGTATAATGCATTCATAAATTACAGTGACATGTAAAAGTTTGGGCACCTGTGGTCAAAATTACTGTAATTGTGAACAGTTAAGCAAGTTGAAGATGAAATGATCTCTCAAAGGGCTTAAGTTAAAGATGACACATTTCCTATGTAATTTAGGAAACAAAATACTGTAATTTTACATTTTAAAAATTACAAAAAAGAAAATGGGCCAATACAAAAGTTTGGGCACTCTGCATGGTTAGTACTCAGTAGTACCCCTTTTGCAAGTATAACAGCTTGTAAGTGATTTTTGCAGCCAGCCAAAAGTCTTTCAATTCTTGTTTGAGGTATTTTCATCCATTCTTCATTGGAAACTTCTTCCACTTCTGTGAGATTCCTGGGTCATCTTGCATGCACTGCTATTTTGAGGTCTAGCCACAGATTTTCAATGACGTTCAAATCAGGGGACTGAGAGGGCCATTACAAAAACCTCAACTTGCGCCTTTTGAGGTAGTCTATTGTGGATTCTGACGTGTGTTTAGGATTATTATCCATTTGTAGAAGCCATCCTCTTTTCAAGTTTCCTCTACCCATGAAATGTTCTCCTTGCCATTGGCTGCAACACAACCACAAAGCATGATTCATCCACCCCCATGCTTAATGGTTGGCAAGATGTTCTTTCCTGAAATTCTGTGCACTTTTTTCTCCATACATACCTGTGATCATTGTGGCTATTTTAACCTCATGGGCACACAGTATTTGTTTCCAAAATGCATCAGGCTTGTTTAGGTGTTCTTTTGCATACTTCTGGCACTGAATTTTATGGTGCCGATGCAGGAGACGTTTTCTTCTGATGACTCTTCCATGAAGTCATATCTCTGCAGGTGTTTCTGAACAGTAGAACAATGTACCATAACTCCAGAGTCTGCTAAATCTTTCTGAAGGTCTTTTTTCTGATTTTCCTCTCTAGAAAGCAGTTTTCACTGAAATTTTGCTTGGTCTTCCACTGTTCCTGTTAGCTGCCATTTCTTAATTAATTACATTTCGAATTGATGAAAGGGCAACTTAAAAAGGCTTAAAGCCTTCTCCTTGTTTGTTGGTCTCCACCACTTTCATTTTCAGAGTGCTAAGCAGCTGCTTAGAAGAACCCATGGCTGCTGTTTTTTGACACAAGGTTAGAAGAGGCTCAGTTTTTATAAAGCTGGGAAATTTGCATCACCTAGCCTTTCCTCACGATGATAGGGAACAAGACATAACCCTCACAGGCTAATTAAGGTCTGAAACCTTGGTTAAACTTATCTGAGCACATACATCTCCAAGGATGTCCAAACTTTTCATCAACCCATTTTCCGTTTTTTAATTTTTAAAATGTAAAATATGACAATATATATTTTTTGCCTAAAATACAAAGGAAATGTATCATCTTTAACATTAGCCCTTTTAGAGATCATTTCATCTTCAACTTGCTTCATTATTCACAATAACAGTAATTTTGACCAGGGGTGCCCAAACTTTTACATGCCACTGTGTATTGCACCCCATAGTCATCGATAAAATATAATGCTCTCCATAGTCATCAATAAAATATAATGCACCCCATAGTCATCCATGTACTAGTATGGCCACTGATTTTTTAAAATATAAGTAAATGCTCACCTTCTCTCCCCTGCTGCATGCATTCTGTTGTGAAGCCGTCAACTGACTGACATATGATGACACTGCCATGCGCCATGTCACGAGCACGCCGACGTCAGCTGCTGGCCTCTGACTAACCAAAACCGAAGAATCAAAGGAAATAGGCAAATGTAGCAAAAGTAACAAAATTTATTAAATAACAAATAATTGAACTATACAGGAGAAAAGACAGCAGGTACAAAAACACCAGGAACACAAAGGGTGTTACAGAATGTAGCCCAAAATATATGCAAAGAGCGCAGGACACATAGCGTATCCATACATATCATGTAGCTTGTTAAAACATTACTCCCTATATGGGAACCTGAATAAATGGAAATACCTCCATAGAGGGCATATAGAGGGAATAGAGCATAACTCCCTGAAAGTAATATAAATTGTCCAAAAGTTGGTATTGTGGCTCATATGTATAAATGCCCCTCAATAATGGACTACATACACCTAAAAAATGGTAATTTAATATGGGGTATAGACATAAATACAGCAGCGCAGCTACATACAGAATGGGGCAAATGCAGGTAATATACCACGGCTGAGATGTGTCTAAGACAGGCTAAAGTGACACAAGAGAAGTCTCAAAAAAACCTGAGAGGGCAAAAAAATGCACAAAGAAAATAGTCCTAGGCGGGAATAATTCCTATGTGAATGTGTAAAGGAATCAGCTACACTCTATATCCATGTGACTGATAAGGTACAGTGACCATACTCATAGAAGATAGAGCTACAAACTGAGTAGCTGCAATTGTACATGTCACAATTATCAGTGTGCACGAAATCCCATAAAAGGCATATCGAACCTAGGTCAATTATTGCACATGAGCCCAAAATGATAATGGAGAATAATAGCAGCTAGACACAGAATAATAGGCAAAGTGCCACATACATGTTACCTGGTGTGAGGAGAACCAGCAGCATGTATTGTCGCACACCTTCCCGATTGGTCTGTGCGATGCAATACACCGAAGACACGCATTCAGTTGAAGTTTTTGCTGGTACCGGCGGGCCCCTGACTCACCGAGTCCGGTTGCAGCAGTTGCAGTCGGTACACTGCTAATCAGTGAGTATCCTTACTTGCTCCTTAGTTACGCGTCCCATTCCCTCCACTGCTGGCACCCTGGAACCCTTGCACTCATGACTCCCACTAGTCCGTCATACTCAGTCCTGCTTAGGTCTGTTACCTTCTGCATTACAAGCTTCAGGGTTCATGATTCAGCATCCTATCCAAGGAGACCTCTGTGGAAGGCCACTCTATTTCATCAGTCACTTCTCTTCAGGATCACACTATCCTTCATCCTTAGTCTTCTCTCACTTAGGGTCACCCTTCTATGCAGCTCTACTCACTTTACTTTCCAAACCCTATCTAAACAACTAACAGGAACTCTGTCACTTTCCCTAATACTAACCCCACCCCTTGTGGACTAGTCCCAAACATTATCATCACTTCCTATACTAGGGTCAACTATTTACATCTTACACTTCCTACCCTATATATTATGCCTGTCATTACTATACACTATACCTTACATTATCACATCATACATTACATATTACTTATAGTGCTGCTAAACGCTACATTACTACACAATTCACGACACTATATATACAAATTCAGCAAGTGTAGGAAAATAAGTGTCAATTCTGCGATGCTGAAAGATCCAGGATGTTGGCTTAATTCTTTAAAATTGTTTATTTTGAACAGGTTTAGCAGACAACGCGTTTCAAGGTCACACAGGACCCCTTCTTCAGGAAAAAAACAAAAGGTCCTGTGTGACTTGAAACGCGTTGATTGCTAAACCTGTTCAGAATAAATGATTGTAAAGAATTAAGCCGACATCCTGGATCTTTCATCAGCAGGTCAGGTTTGACATGTATCTCTTCATCGGTCCATGGACTCGTGTTTTGCTGCAGCTGATTAAAGTTGTTGTCCATGTTGCTATTTTGCAACCCCATAATACTAATACACATTACAATACAACACAACATGATTGATGTCTTCAGGAGTAGGAACGCAACAGCGCAGTCCACCATCCTTACAGATGTGCTAGTTAGTTTGCACAGCCAAGAGTGGAAAATAGTTGGGTGCAACACTGGGCTTTAATCATTCCCTGGCCACTGTTGTGATATGAGTTACCCCAAGATGATAATTATAGAAAATTCTAGGAGACCAGGAAAGGAGTAGGTGTTGAAATCGAACTTCGGTTTCTGAAAAACTCTTCAGGGCTTTGGCTTTGTATCTACCTCCTTCATGTTTAGGCCTACACAATTCACTCTACTCTTCGACTCTACAAAGCAGTATCCTCTGCATTGGGCCTCAATATCCAGCTCTGCCTAGTAAAATCTCTCTCCCATTTAATATAGCAGAGTAGCCCTCTTATACTCTGCAGTCGCTGCTTCATCCACTTCAATATAGTGCAGCCCCCTGTGATTAGCCTAGCTGTCTCCCCTCTTTGAGGGTATGCAGGTTACATGGCGCTAGACTTGTCTACTACTCCTACATCGTCATAAGCCATAACCAGAGGACATCTACTCCTATCACCTACCCCATCTGCTCAAAGTAACTGCTCCAAACTTCAACCTGTGGTTGTAACCTACATATAACTTTACTCACTCACACGAACCAGAAACATCTGTGGCGTGAGCATATGAAATTGGGGAAATTCGCTAGTCTGGTTAGCTATCTCAATATTACGTGGCTGTATAAAACTACAAGGTTATGTGTGCTCAAAGGCAGATGTACAATATTAACATAGATATCATAAGTATGGACATACAGAATTATGCACACAAGCCATTAACACTTGACGAGTATTGTACTACCTAGATTTAGGGTATTACAAAATAAACAGTAATGCCGGAAGTTAGTGTAAAGAAACACTAAAATCAAAGTTTTTATCCTCTTAATATATTGCAGTCATCATATTATATAGCACTGTGTACTTACAATTGCTCATTTTGCCCTTCTACCTAGTTAATTCTTGTTTCCATTAGGCCTATGACATCACATGATTAAAAACAGAATTTATCCTTCTAAACTCTATGTAGAAAAAGGAAACTTTTTTCCCTTGCATGAGTCATCATTAGAACTACTATTCTACATCACTGAAAAGTGTCTGGCATCTCAGTTGCACCTTCTCTTCAACTCCTGACCCAGCTGCTCTGCTCCTCCCCCTGCCAGGGACTTTGCAATGACATAGAATTGTAGCTCTAATGTTGACCCAAGCAGGGAAAAGAGACTTTATACTTTTACATAGAACTTAGAAGGATTCAGCTCGTCAGTTTTCAATCACGTGATGTCGTAGACCTAATGAAAAGAGAAGAATTAACTGGGTAGAAGAGTAAAATGAGCAATTGTAAGTACACAGTGCTATATAATATGATGACTGCAATATATTAAAGGGGTTGTTTGGTATGAAATGAAAAGTGTACAGTCGGCTATTAGTCTCTCTGTACAGTAGGTTCCCTTTTCCTGTGATTCCTCTTACTCTTATGTTTGACGCTTATTGGAACTGGCTTTAGTGGTTTTGGTAAAGCTGTTCTGTATTGGGGTCTCCCACTTCAGATGCTCCAGAAATCTCCCCTTGCTAAGTATGTAGATGGGATCCAATTGATTCATCCCGCTGTCTCTTCAGCACTGACACCGTAAATCCTGCACAAGAACAGCTCTCTGACCCGACTTTGAGCCCAGACATATTCTTTCTTAGTCTCCTTCCCTGGTGGTCTCAGCCAGGGATTCGGTGTTCTTTTCCGTACAATACAGACAAATAGAAGGTAACATAGACGCAAGTGTGATTGTGAACATACCCCATCTGTGGCTTGTTCAGCCATACTGTGCCCGGGCCAGCATATGTTACGTGTGCTTTTTCTGTACGCTCGTTTATATGCGTGTATATGTGTTTGTAGTATTTATATGCCTGTCTAACATATGTGCAAAATGTATGTGTGTATTATACATATGTTTGGCTAATGTGAATATACACGTGTGTATTTGTATATGTGCTTGTGTATATATTCAGGTAGGGCAACACAGAAGGGTGGTCCAGACACTTATCCTACAGAGGGGACCGCCGCTGTTAATGTCTGCCCCTGCATAAAAGGTAAGATGCTGCAGTAGCATTTCTGTGTGTTGTAGGGTTAAGAGTTAAAATGAAGGGGTCCTTCATTCATAATCATCATCAAATAATGAGAATGGCTGCAAATTAGAGCAACTATAAAGAGTGATTTTTATTGTGGAGGACTGACCCAGCAGGTTCTTATAACACATTCTTATAGCCCATAGATTTCAATGTGAGTTTTGTAAGGCTTTATTTCCCCTGTGGTAGTGCTGCTTAGAAATTAGTGTTCGGCTCCTTCACAGTTAACAGCTGGTCACTGGGATGTCAGGAGGAAAACACCTAATCATCAATTTATTGGAATTATCAGGAATATGAAAAAAGTCTCACAGAACTACAGACTAGTGGCTAGTGACTGGCTCCAAATTCATCCCCCAATAACTGTATCTCTCTTTATGTTGCAGCTGATATAAATAATAAAAACACTTTATTTTATTCAAATATATTGCTAACAAATTCCAGAGTGCTGTACAGAAATCATCATCACTCATTCATTCCCCAATCCAAAAATTTCCAAAATTTTGTATTGGGGAAACTGATGTAGGTGTAGGAAATCCATGCACGAATGCACACTCCATGCAAATATAGGATCATATGCTCCCTTCATAAACATGAGGACGTCACCATCTTCACATGTATTACCATATGTCTTTTGCATCGCTGTACCTAGAATGGAGCCACATAGTAAAAAATAACCATTCATGGCATCTCACTCCCTTATTTTTCAGATATTCCCTGACAGAGCCTCTCTGCTCTCCACCATGGTACTCCGACAGGAGAATTCCAACAAACGCACTGAATATAGTGCACAGATCTTTGCCGAGCAGCAGTTGAAAGTAACTTCTAAAGCAGCTGGGACTTGAAACAGCATTGCAATTTGGGACTCATAAAAGCTAAATAAGGTGATGACGTATACCACAAAAATGTATTGCTTTTCAATATTTGGAAGATAATGAAATAATATTACAAAAGTTTAGCTACTCTTTAGCTAATGTTAAGCCTCAGTATAGAAGAGTAGCCTTGTGCAGCACAATGGGTGCTTGGTCTTTTTTCAATTAAATATTGTCCCGATTTTGTCAGGATATTTCCAAAAACTGAACAGAAAAAGGAACAGATATGGCAAATTTTGTCCAATAGCGCCCTTGTAGGGCCATTCTGGGGAAGGGAAGTACTAAATATCCTGATTTGGGTGAGTTCAATGTTGTTAATATATAAACCTTCACTGGTTTTCCTCTATCTTGAGCCATATGAGCAACCTCGTTGGATAAATAAATGAATTATATCTGCTTCTGTCAATGTTTTAATGACCCAGTAATATTATAAAATCTCAATCAGTAATCTGCTCATAGCAACAATGGCACACAGAGCCAATATATCTCTTTTAGCCTCCATCTTATTTATTAAAGGGAAAGATACAATAATACTAAGTAGACTAGACGTGGCGGCCGCTTGTTTAATGAGCAGAGGTTGAGCAGAGATAGAATTAATTATAATGGATAAAGGGATATAAAAAGCCCCCTGTAATTCTCTGATGATTGTATAATTATATTGCATAATATATCATAGAAACAGTCCTATATGTATGGTAAAAGTATATAGACTGAACACTTCTGCTGGTGCTTTAGACATCAAACATTTTTTTTTCTTTATCAGATGCATAGATGTATATACTGTATATCCCGACAGAGCTGTAAGCAGGTTAGATGCTAAGCCCTTTATCAGATTAGGATTAAAGAGGATATTCCATCTGTGGTCTTCAATATCGCCAGTCTCAATGAGAGTGATGAGACATGAGAGGAGACAGAAAGGCCTGGCTCAGCATCCTCTGTACATAGAGACATCCACGTTCTCTATATGCATTTAGATGAATAACAACATGCATTCTTCTAAGGAGCTTTCTTGAGTTTTCTTCACAAAAAATTCCGACTCTTGAAGACCACCATCACCATCAAAAATATCCAGAAAACTAGGCCTACTGTCACAGTATCAACAAAAGGTGATATTCTCAGGGCGCTGTTGTGAAGACCACTAGTTACCTTCATAATTTGGGACTATATAATTGGTGGAGCTCACATAAAGTTGTAAAATGGCCCAAGACATGACAGAGAAAGACCTTCTGAAGATGGAGGTTGAGCAGCTACGAAAAGAAACCAAAACAGAAAGGGTGCTGGTAATGTATCAGCCTTTTTCCATCAAAATTATTATGTCTACTCATTCGTGTCTATGTGTGTCTGCGTAACTGTATGTTCGATTTTTTCACGTTCTCTTGTGTAGTTGTATGTCCTCTTGTATTTTGTTCTTTAGTATAGTTGTAAATTTTCTTGTTGTATGGTTCTCCATGTAGTTGCATGTTTTTTGTTTGTGTTGTTTTTTGTTCTTCAGTGTCATTGTATATTTTTTAGTTGTACGGTGCTCCATCTAGTTGTATGATTTTTGTTTGCGATGTATTATGTCCTTTAGTGTAGTTGTATATTTTTTGTTGCATGGTCCTCCTTGTATTTGTATGTTTTTTGCTTATCATGTGTTATGTTCTTTGGTGTAGTTGTACATTTTTTAGTTATATGTTCTTCCCTGTAGTTGTATGATTTTTTGTTTGTCTTGTATTATGTTTTTTAGTGTAGTTGTACATTGTCTAGTTGTTTTTAATGTTATTTTGTGTAGTTGTTTGCTCTTTTAAATAGGGTATCATCTTGTATGTTCTCTTTTCTAGTTGTATGAACACTTGTGTTCCAAGTTCTCATTACATTTTCTCATATTTTTTGTGTAAGAGTGCGTTCTTTTGTATTTTGCATACGTTTATGTCCTTTGCTTGGTATATTATCATATATGTTCTCATTTTATTACCATATATCACCATGTGTTATAAGTTTTCTCTTTTTTCTGCAGGTGTGTTATATTCTGTTTTTTAGTTGTATCTTCTTTTGGGTGGTTGTATATAATTGTATATTTTTCTTGAGGAGCAGTAGGTTCTCTCTATATGTGCATATAATTGGATATCTCATACATCATATACAGTATACAGGAATTCAGAATCCCCCAAATATCTTATTTATTATTACCTTTAGATAAAGTAAATGTGTATTAAAAGTAAAAGTCTTTCTATTCTCAAGTATTTTATACACAAAATCCAATAAAATATCTGCATAGACTTTAGATCATGGTCCCTTCAAATAAAATGTATCATTAACATTAAAACTTGATTCAAGCAATATGTCATTATCTAAACATTGTTTTAGTGTTTTTGAATTGTCAATGCCATTATCTATATTTTAAAAAATCCTGAAGTTGTAACAATAGCCATTCATCTTAAATTGACACTACCTGTTCTACATAGATAATGTCAGCAGTCATTTCTTGAAGGCAGACACCATAGGACCAGCCATTGACAGTGCTAGACACCGCTCACCACCTCCCTCCACAGTGAGCTATGCACAGGTCAGAGATCATACCAAGAGCATACCTAGAAGTCAATCAGATGGGTTGGGTGCCTCATACTAATGTAAAGAAAATAACTTAATTTATTCTATTTCTATAGATAAAAAAATCTCGAATTTTAAAATAACAGAACAAAATATATTTCACTAATCTAAATTCATCCAAATTTTTTTATTCTCAGGAACAAAGCATTTTTTAAGCATTTCATTTAAAAAACAATAGCTTCTACCTGTGTGAGGGGTTGGGTATTTTTTCGCAAGAATATTTTGTATGGCACTATTAGGGGGTGCATATAATGTACTGTATGCTCTGATTGCCCAATAATTCACTGCAATACACTTTATTGCAGTGTATTATTTGCCGTCACTGTTTTACAGATACTTAAAGTTCCCTGTATAAGGCATCCAATAGGCAAATACGTATGGCCGACATGGGAACTTTGTTAGGCCAAAGGCTAACATGGCATCCCATAGGTACAAGGTCAATGTGTCACATAATGTGGAAATGGCTATTGATAGAGCAGACATCTTCTGCACAGAACAATATTGTTGGATGTTCTCAGAACTGAGGACATCTTAATGGTCTATGTCCCTTAAGTTACCTTTTTGTACATACATCTGGGCATAGAGCTATGTAGCAGTCACAACTAGGTCCTGGTGCATTTTGTCTGTAGGCCCCTTTGCAACCTAAGAAGACACCAGTAATACACATGGCACATAATTGATTGGAGCACAGTTACAGATCTATAACGGGGGCCTAGGAACATAAAGTCAAGCCTCAGGAAGCCAATACGTTGATTTGACTATTACCAATTTTTCATGATTTTCTGTAGCGTTGGCCTACACTGTATTTTCCAGAAGATAATTGACTAAACTTATGCTGACTATTGGTTGTTTAAGGAAGTCATTAAGTCATTTAGGAACTTCCAACTTTATTGTGTTCCTCTATCTCCCCTTACAGTAAAAACAGAACTTTTACTTGCTTTTTTTGCAAATTTCTTTCTTTTTCCATGTAAATCTAAATGAAAATAAAAAATGCCTAAAACTTAAATATTGCAGTTTTTAAATAAGTATAGAATCACTGCACACGTTTGGAGGCGTAAATCATGCTTAATTAGAAATTCTTTATTAGACACTTGATATGAGAGAAAAAAATTTTTTGGACGACTGACTGACGTTTCGGCCAGCGCAGTGGCCTTTATCAAAAGGTCGCCTTTGGATATAGGCGTATCAGGGTTTCATAAATCAAGTGTATAAATTCAATATTCACATTGAGCGGTATGTCCCGTTAGGTCCTGTGTCTCACACACTAAGGAGTCCCTGGGAGGTATTTATACATGGGTATGGAAGCGCTGTCCTGCTATATGCTGGAAGAAGCATTGGTGCATCAGTGAGCCTGGTGAGGCATCGGTGGTTCAGTGTGAGTTGCAGGAAGTAACCTGTCAGGTCTGCGGTGGTGTGACGCTTCTTCCAGCATATAGCAGGACAGCGCTTCCATACCCATGTATAAATACCTCCCAGGGACTCCTTAGTGTGTGAGACACAGGACCTAACGGGACATACCGCTCAATGTGAATATTGAATTTATACACTTGATTTATGAAACCCTGATACGCCTATATCCAAAGGCGACTTTTTGATAAAGGCCACTGCGTTGGCCGAAACGTCAGTCAGTCGTCCAAAAAATTTTTTTCTCTCATATCAAGTGTCTAATAAAGAATTTCTAATTAAGCATGATTTACGCCTCCAAACGTGTGCAGTGATTCTATACTTATTTTGGACTCTGGGATTTCCAAATCCCTTTTCACTTGCACCGTATTATCACAATACTAGTTGAGTGCTAGCCATTTTTTCTATATATTGCAGTTTTTAGACTGCCTTGGACACTGGGGGCATATAATTGCGGAGGATCCCAGCAGATGATATAAAACAGCTCCTCCTCCCTCTCCAGGCACAACAATGTCTGCACATGTCACCAGCATGGCCACAGTACACTACCATACAAATAAAAGGAAAAACACCCATAGGTTTAATCTTTAGTTTGCAAGATGTTAGTCTTTTTTTTTAACTAAAAATAATGGACAACTCCTACGCCTTGATAATAAATCATGGAAATGTATTATAGTCGGGCCATGTTTGGTTACAAATCAGCCTTTTTCAAGTGTATTCGGTATGTCGGTACATGTTACAGAAGTTCTGCAGAAGTCATGCCATGTATTATCCCCTCACGCCCTAAGTTATATATGGCTTTTCATCAATGTTTTTTTAGTGAACCCTTCCTGGGTCTATAAGGTATGTAACAGAATTTCATTGTTGACATCTCTCCTGGAATCTTTAGTAGAGTCCCAAGGTAAAAAGAAGACCACATGGACACATTGGCCTCCTCTGACTTTTTATGCAGTCAACCATTTTGTAGTCTTTAGGATAGTCAGTCAGAAAGGCACTGGTCTTGGAAAATTATGGTGTAAAACACCCTTTGAGGTGACGTGTTTTCTTGCTTGGGGTTCTTGTAAACTCAAACCACTTACGGATCAAGCGTGGTTGGGGCATTTTATGGTCATGGTTTATAGATTAACAGAGGCAACATTTATTTTGTTCTCTTTGAAGGTCTCTAAATCTGCCCAGGAAATGAAGACCTACGTGGAATCTCTAGCAACAGAGGATCCCTTGATTAAAGGAGTACCAGAAGATAAAAACCCATTCAAAGAGAAAGGTGGCTGTTCTGTTTCCTGACACTTGCACAAAACCGGATTCCTGGAGCCATGCAATGAACTTTTCCCATTGTAGCCCAGTCATTAGAGTAAATTGTGTTTGCCTGTAAGATTTTGGAAATGAAGCTTCTCCTTTGGCTTTCAGAAGAGGATGATGGGATATGTAGTAGGAATGTCAATCAAACCATATTTCACTTACAATTGGATTTTTCAAAGTATCTGTAATAAAAACAGACCAATACCTCAATATATCTGAGATTTTTTTTATTATATTTTACATTGATATCCAAGTATACTGGGTAAAATTAATTAGATCTATGAGTCAGTGTCAGGCCTGGTAAAATTCCATCTATGAAATGGGCATTCCCACTATAGATGTCTGATAGGTGCAGAACCTGTCTTTAGGACCCGACCATTCGGAAAGAGAGGTAGCTATTCTGGAGATTGGTGGGGTCCCAGAAATGGGTTATGCATAACTTACTGAAGTAGGAATGCTTCTTCAACCATAGTGTCTCAAGTGTAAGAGATTTGTCACCACTTCCGTGTAGGACACTTATATTTTGGTTCTTTGAACAGGAGTAAAGCCCTAGTCCTAATCTGAAATATCCATTAGTTCCCAGCACAAGGGTAAATGCCTGCTTTCGCACACCCTACTGCTCTGATTTTCAACATTTGCAGTGGGTTAGCAGGTATTAGCGCTTAGTCTCCTGTCACCTATTAATGAAGAAATGATCTGAGGACATGGGTCATGGTCTAATTTGTTAATCAGCTATACTAGGAAGTATGAGCTGATCCCATCTGTTCACACAGATTAGAGCACTCAGTAAAGATCACTCCACTCATATGACACTACAAGTATACCTGGCCATACCCTTTATATACCCTCGACCTTATCACATCACTTTATAAAATAAGCACAGTGGGTGTCAAATGGGGTGTGTACATTTTGCAACTGTTTTTTGTTCCCGTGCATTTGATATTAAAAATACAGCAACTTTTAAAATAGTCTTTCTTAATATCCTACCACATTGTGTAAACAGCTCCTATGCAGACCTATGTGTTACCAATTGCAAAGAATCCCTGTATGTAGCCTCATTCTGCTGTGTGTTACTTACCTCCCAACATTTGTGATTTCGAATCTGACTCGTCCCATTCTTTCAGAATGTCAGAGCTTACATGTCTTTCTATTTCTTCTCGTGTCATAGGAGGATTGAACAATCCCTGTCACTAATCACTTGGTTAAGACGGGCTTCTCAGGCTAAGTCCTGATACCCTTATATTAAACTGGAAGTCTTGAGTAATCTTATTGGAGTTTCTTAGCTTGTCTGCCATGGACTTTCAGATTTATGTCAGTCACTGCAGATGGCGTGTGACCTAATGAAAATGACACAAGCTAAAAAAAAAAATAAAGTCTGTATATAAACACTCTTTATACAATGCACAAGCATTACCTAGATATATTATCAAGTACAACAAAGATACTGTAATAATCCTAAGGATTTATCAGTGCATGATTATCAGTATATAAGGGGTTAAAAAATAATGTCTAATATTTTTCCATGTACAAATTGCCTTTTCATAGAGGAAGAGGAATACCGTATATACTCAAGTATAAGCCGACCCCCCTAATTTTGCCACAAAAAACTGGGAAAACTCGAGTATAAGCCTAGGGTGGAAAATGAGATTATGCCCCATATGCAGCCCCATGTATTATGCTGCCTATATGCTGCCCCATGTATTATGCCCCACAAGATGCTCCATGGATTGTGCCCCATATGCTGCCGATGTATTATGCCCCCACAGATGTTCCATAGATTATGCCCCCATAGATG
>VIAB01007388.1:6442-19250 GCA_009801035.1 Oophaga pumilio | reverse complement strand
GCACTATTTTGGATCTAGGCAATAAATTTACTGTGATTTCTGTGGGTAGCAATCAGAATGCTTGGGCGTGGGCATACACTGCTATGGTGCTCGAGGGCCGGAGCACTCATTTCTCCCTGCCGCGCTCTGTCTGCTTCCGCTAATTCTCCCAGTTTCCACGTCCGCTGAGACTTCAGATCCTTAGCCACGCCCCCTGCTGCTAAGTGCAAAGGTTGGTCCGGTAGCTTAAGCCTTTCCCCGGACAACAGGGGACACAGCCCCGACAGTTCCGGACCCGGCGCAAGAAACGTACCCCTAGCCCGGTCCTTCTGCTTACAACTACACAATAGACATGAGCGAATCAGTGATATCAGACAATTTACAAAAACAAAACAAAACTATTAAATTTGTCATGGACACTGGAGCTATAGGATCTACAGTATATTGGATGTTGTATGCAGCATTTGCTGTTGTGTCACTTTCTCGCTCTCCGTCTAACATCATCAGCAAAAATATTGTTTCTGTTCCAGCTCGATCTAGGTTAATCAGACTAATTACTATGAATAAGATTAATGCACTGCAGTTATGTCCTGGCTCCGCTCCCATGTTACGGCACAAATGCTGAATGTTTAGGCAAATGTCCAAACCACAGATAAGCAACGTGTAGATGACATACACTGATAAATAGCATGTAAGTGTATTTTCTGATTAAACAAGTATTTTCCTTGTCTCTCATTTGTAAATATTTTTTGGAGAAGGCAATGCAAAGGAAAAAAATCGTTAATTCAGAAATATCCTCTAGGCACAACTGATGGATTGGTATGGGGCTGTTTAAGAGGGTTATCCGGGACCACTTTTCTTTCTCATGTGCCTAATAACTTACAGGTAGACAGTTAACTACTTGCCTGGTGTGCCCGCTGTTGAGCTCTGCCAGCTTAGATTGGTCTTGCTGGTGATTCTGTGGTTTCCTGTGATGTCAAGTCAACAGAACAGCTGGTTTTCTTCCACTCTGCTCTGTTGACGGGGTGTGACTGCTGATGTCATGCTGACTGACAGCCAGCTTCCCGCTGCCTAACTGCAGGGAACCAGCTGTCAATCAGCATGACATTGGCAGTGATGCCCCGTCAACACGGCAACCTGGAAGAGGAAGAGCTGCTCAGCTGAATTGCTGACACGAGTGGTCTGTGATCATTCTAAGCCGGAGATGGGCAGTATAGGCAGATAGTTAGCCTCGGCAACCCCTTAATGCTTGAGAACCCAGAACATCCTCAATTCAACCCTGTGTATAGATATTTAACAAGATACAACAATAGTATAGCAAAAAGGGTAGAACAGGATACTTTTTTTATTAATGGAATGTTATATATTATACTGTTTATATGTTTTCAAAGTTGTCAGGTTCAGTTATAATTAGCCATTTCTTAAAGTTTTTACCTACTAAATTCACATCTGACAATGAAAATGTTCAGTTGAATCTTGTTTCTATGATATCGAACAGTTTTCCTTTTACTGCTACATATAATACTGTAAATGCATAAAAGTTTCAGTACTTTGAAACATTCTTGAGGAACACTAGAGACAATTGCAAGAATATTTTTTCTATATTTCAAAAATTGTATGGCTTATTATTGCATATCTTAGAAACTTGCAATCTGAGGATGCCGATTGGTTGTTCCCAAAGGATGATTGATTATTTTACTCTTGAGGATAACAATGGCAATTATGTTATAATAAGAAGAAATAGAAAGTTTATTGGCCGAAAGAGCCCCTACATTTTCTACAATCTCAGCCTTATCGGGGCTCACAATCTAATTTGACTTATTTTTGCAGTTTTCAAATTAACCTAACAGCTGATTATGTGTAGTGGGGAAACTTGAAGCTCCTGAATCCACTTTGCAAAATTTTTAATAGAGCAGTCTTCCACCCCATACTTACAAAGTGGGCTATGGACTTCCTCAGGCATCAGGGCCTGAGTATGACTGTTATTTCTCCACTCTCTAATTTAACCTGTAGGATTCAAACATAAGGCTGAAAGGTGACTGTTTATATACAGTATGTGCTGTGACCAGAGGACCAAAATCAGTTGCGCACATACAGAAAAATTATTGAATTATTGAAAATGGTTGCAACTTTATGTCGCAAATAGGAAGCATAAATCAGGAGCACAATCAAAAGTGCGACACAGTAAGGATTAGGACAACACAAATACATTTTTATGTCACAAATTCCAATAAAATAATATATTGCTAATAACATTGTTCTACAGCCAAATTGATTCAGAGACAAAAACAGTTGAACTTAAAGGGGTATTCCCATCTCCAAGATCCTATCGCAATATATGTAGTAGGTGTAATAATACTATTATTAGCAAATATCTCCAATTAGAAATGTAGTACAGTTTTTCTGATTCACTATGTCATGTACCCCATATGCAGGACAGTCACGGGTTTACCATGACAGAAAGGGGCCAGACGACTGCAGCGTCTGATTTCATGTACTACTGCACTCATTAGAAGCACTTTGCCTTTGTATTAAATGGTGCAGGTTTCTTTTAGCAGTGCAAGGGTTAAACAACAAATTGACCCTTTCCAAAAGAGAATAAACATGCTCCCATTTATCCCAAAATACCATTGGACTCAAAGAATGTGCCACCCCCCCCCAACTGCATTGGTTTCTCGGTTGACTCAGTCCCCAGTTCCCTTGATTCTGGCCTCCCGCAAATTTGAATATTTCTTTATGTCTCTTACAAAGACGGCAGTCCACGCAGAAGGCCAGAGACATAGCCGCCTCAAGGGGGACTGAATTCTCATGTAGGGCCAAGGCATCCTTTATCTTTACAGATAACCCGTGATAAAACTGGCTACGGAGTGCGGGGTCATTCCACTTGGTATTGATGGAACACCTCCGAAACTCGGAGCAGTGCTCTTCCCCCGATTGAACTCCCAGTCAAAGCTGACGTAGCGTAGACTCGGCCAGGGAAACAAAAAATGAATGAAGGTGGGCACCGTCAAATATTGTAGGGATCAACCTAATGCATACTAAATAATATTAGCCAAACAAAAAGAAAAAATAAGTATGCAAACCATAGGGATCACCTTTTATATGTTTAGTAATCAAAATAAATACATATAAGCCACAAAAACAGATAAATACAGTTAAAAAAGCATAAAGCTGATGAAAACCGGACCAAAATAAGCCTAAATAGGGATATGTTCCACTCTAAATGACAACTGATCACTCCGTATACAATGTACAAGGGTAAGCTGTCTAAACAATCATTGATTAACAAAAACAGATAGAACCATCCATATCTCAGTATTAGGAAAATGCATGCAAGTCGTAATGAGAGATAGCATACATGAATCAATGATACATGATCCTAATATACAAGGATGAAACATCAGAACCAATGAATAATATATCCTATAGACAGTGTGCTGCCAGCCCAATGGGTAGCAATCTGTAAGGCCCAATACTATAAATAACAAAATTTAAATTCATTGATGTAAATGTGTCATACAACAAAGAGCCTTATTGGTGATGGAAGATAATAATTCCATATTAAATCTATAATGTAGCAAAGGCTGTTATATAATCCAATCAAATATATCGAACAGCCCATAAGAAATCTCTGTCTAAGTAGCAGACCCATTGCCAAGCTTCACTACAATAAGGGAAGTCTGTGCGAGATAATCAAATGTTGAGCAGCCCATAGAAACCCTTACAAGTCTGAACCTGTATCATAAAGGGGAATGGACCCTTTTGGTTTGTTTGACTCGGCCAGGGCGACACAGTCGGGGTCATCGTATATGTGACCTAGTGCCTGGAAAAAATCTTCGACCATCCGAAGCAACTGAGAGTCAGCCGGAAGAGACCAGGCTTGAGGGTCACCCTGAAGGAGCGAAATTATGATCCCCACCCGTTGTTCCTTAGTTTCAGAGGAGTGATTACATAACTTGAAGTATAGCTTACAGGCCTCCTTGAACACAACAAACATGTCCTGCCCCCCCCAGAGAACCTGTCAAGCAAAGCAATCTTGGGCTTCACCTGGGGCTGACTGGGAGTTGCAGTCCACAGACCAGCCATGTTTGGGTGTAATGTAGCAACAGAACAAAGATCTACCACCTCCAGGTTGAGCTGCTGCAGATGCCCAGCCAGAGCAGTGATAGGGTCCATGATAGATCAAATAATAGTATGGACCAATGCTAATGTCACCTCTCTGTTTGTCAGATACCCAGGGCCTGGGGCTTCTATGCTGACCCTACCGCTAGTGGCGCCCTATCTATCACGGCTTCCTGGATTACTTCTGGTGGTGAAGACAAAGCAGACACATACCTTGCTGAACTCTTGAATCAGGCCTTTATCGAACCTCTTCCACTCAGGGAAATGCGGAGTAATAGTGTATGTAAATGCACAAACCAGACAAACAAGGGAAGACATACAGGGATAAATTAAAGACGCTCACAAACAACAGAATGTAACATCAGGGAGAAAAGTTAGGTAAACCAAATAGAAGAGGATAAGGGATTGCACACAGCAGAAACTCCAAGCAACAGTCACATATTAACTTCTCAAAACGCCTCTACCAACAACAAACCCCCTCCTCTCCACACCAGGCAGCTAAAACTAACACTGGCAATCTAGATTACCAGAGGCGAGTATATATAGGAAAGGAGAGTGGCCGATACTGCACAGCTGAGATCATCCAAGTAGGGAGGCTTCAGAGACTCTGAACTGAACAGTGCAAAAGCATTCAAGTATCTCAGTGATACATTTCCAAAGTTGAGTGAAGCAAGGATAAAGGAAGGAGCCTTTATTGGATCGTAGATTTGTAAGCTTCTTCAAGATGGGGAGCTTCTCCATTTGTTGTAGGGCAAGGAAAAGGTAACTATATACCAATGGGTGCAAAATGTAATATCTATCTATGGGTCACTTTTTTCAAGATTGTGATATTTGACCAATACAGTCTTTCCCTTAATTTCCTTACAGCTTCTTTGACTTCTCGGTTTCCGTAGGGGTTCAAAGCTGGAATCATAACCATATAAAATATAGAGGCTACTCTGTTCTGACCCTCAGAGTAAGATGTCCCTGGTAGGAAGTACATGGAGAACAAAGCCCCATAGAACATGCTAACAGCTGTAAAGTGTGAGGCGCAAGTGGAGACCTTAATTTTACCTTGGCCAGACCTTATCATTATGATGGTAAAAATAATGTTACTATATGAGATGAAGATAATCACAAGGGAAAACCAAGTTGTAAAGATACCAGAAATGACAATTAGAAGGTCATTAATGGTGGTGTCAGAGCAGGAAACTTTCAAAAGAGGTAGAATGTCACAGTATACAGTCATGGCCAAAAGTTTTGAGAATGACACAAATATTATATTTTCACATGATCTGCTGCCCTCTGGTTTTTATGTGTGTTTGACAGATGTTTTTATCATAGACAGAAATATAATAATTGCAAACATGTGAGTAACAAAAGCTTATATTGAGAGTTAAGGTACTGCCACACTAAACAATATCGCTAACCGGATCGCTAAAAAACGTCACTATTTAGCGATCCCGTTAGCGATGTTGCTGTGTGTGGCAGCTTCCGGCGACGAGCTTCCTGCTGGGATCTCGCTCGTCGCCGGAAACGATCCGGACCCTATTTTCGTCGCTGGCGTCCCGCTGGGTGAGTATGTATCGCTAAGTGTGGCACCTTTTCTTAGCGATTTAGCGGTACTTTTGTACCGCTAAATCGCTAAGAAGATCGCTAACGGCGATAGCGCCGTTAACTATATCGCTAAATGTGGCACACATTTAGCGATATTAAAACGATCCCGCTAGCGATCTCATTAGTATGCGACGCTAACGAGATCGTTAGCGGGAGCGTTTAGTGTGGCAGTACCTTTAGAATGAGTTAATGCAGCAAGTCAATATTTGCAGTGTTGACCCTTCTTCTTCAGGACCTCTGCAATTCTCCCTGGCATGCTCTCAATCAACTTCTGGACCAAATCCTGACTGATAGCAGTCCATTCTTGCACAATCAATGCTTTCATTTTGTCAGAATATTTAGGTTTTTGTTTGTCCACCCGTCTCTTGATGATTGACCACAAGTTCTCAATGGGATTAAGATCTGGGGAGTTTCCAGGCCATGGACCCAAAATCTCTATGTTTTGTTCCCTGAGCCATTTAGTTATCACCTTTGCTTTATGGCAAGGTGCTCCATCATGCTGGAAAAGGCATTGTTGATCGCCAAACTGCTCTTGGAGGGTTGAGAGAAGTTGCTCTTGGAGGACATTCTGGTACCATTCTTTATTCATGGCTGTGTTTTTAGGCAAGACTGTGAGAGAGCCGATTCCCTTGGCTGAGAAGCAACCCCACACATGAATGGTTTCAGGATGCTTAACAGTTGGCATGAGACAAGACTGGTGGTAGCGCTCACCTTGTCTTCTCCGAATGAGGCGTTTTCCTGATGTCCCAAACAATCGAAAAGGGGATTCATCAGAGAAATTAACTTTACCCCAGTCCTCAGCAGTCCACTGCCTGTACCTTTTGCAGAATATCAGTCTGTCCATGATGTTTTTTCTGGAGAGAAGTGGCTTCTTTGCTGCCCTCCTTGAGACCAGGCCTTGCTCCAAGAGTCTCCGCCTCACAGTGTGTGCAGATGCACTCACACCTGCCTACTGCCATTCCTGAGCAAGCTCTGCACTGCTGGTAGCCCGATCCCGCAGCTGAAACACTTTTAAGAGACGGTCCTGGCGCTTGCTGGTCTTTCTTGGGCGCCCTGAAGCCTTTTTGGCAACAATGGCACCTCTCTCCTTGAAGTTTTTGATGATGCGATAGATTGTTGACTGAGGTGCAATCTTTCTAGCTGCGATACTCTTCCCTGTTAGGCCATTTTTGTGGATTGCAATGATGACTGCACGTGTTTCTTTAGAGATAACCATGGTTAACAGAAGAGAAACAATGATGCCAAGCACCAGCCTCCTTTTAAAGTGTCCAGTGGTGTCATTCTTACTTAATCATGACAGATTGATCTCCAGCCATGTCCTCATCAACACCCACACCTGTGTTAATGGAGCAATCACTGAAAAGAGGTTAGCTGGTCCTTTTAAGGCAGGGCTGCAATGATGTTGAAATGTGTTTTGGGGGATAAAGTTCATTTTCTAGCCAAATATTGACTTTGCAAGTAATTGCTGTTAAGCTGATCACTCTTTATAACATTCTGGAGTATATGCAAATTGCCATTAGAAAAAGTGAAGCAGTAGACTTTGTAAAAATTAATATTTGTGTCATTCTCAAAACTTTTGGCCATGACTGTAAGTGCTTGATGATATTGGAATGGCAAAATGTCAAAGAGGAGGTTCCGGTGGAGTGAACCCAATCATTGGTGATGCTCCCAACATAGGCAGCAACTACAAGTTTAGTGCAAACCTGGGCATTCATGGTAACATGATAAATAAGAAGATTGCATATGGCATTATAACTATCATATGCCATAATGCCCAGGAGGAAGCACTCCATTGCCCCAAACGTCACAAAGATGAAAATCTTAACAGAGCAATCAACTAAAGATACACACGTGGTCAAAATTGTTGGTACCCCTCGTTTAATGACAGAAAAAGGGGGTGCTACTAAGTTCTAACCATGCAGGGTGCCCAAACTTTTGCATCAGCACATATTTTGTAATTTTTAAAATGTAAAAAATGACAATATATATATATTTTTTTTTTTTCCTAAAATGCAAAGGAAATGTGTTATCGTTAGCTTTAGCCTTTTTAGAGATCATTTAATCTACAACTTGCTTAACTGTTCACAATAACAATAATTTTGACCAGAGGTGCCCAAATTTTACATGCCACTGTATATGCAACGTTTCCTCTGAACTGTGCACTGTAGGGGAGTTACAATTTTTACCCAATGATAACAAAGTACATTACAGGTGATACAAATGCAATCACATGATGCTAAAGAATTACAATATATTGCTTAAGTACTATACATGGCACCAAACAACCCTGATATGGAACACAAATATAAATATCAAGTAAGTAAAAACCCTTCTGACTGACATCTTCTCTGACATTTTAGTTCACAGTCATTATGTTGGTGAGACCCCCAAAACTTTTTTAGATGAGGTAGTGGTAGTTGGCAGTTGTGTTCCCTGTGGTCGCTGCGTAGCATGCCCAAACATTCAGCATAGTGATACGTTTTCTAATGCTTCCCAATTGCGCACCTTTAAAATTAAGAAACGTATCACCTGTACCAGTACCAACATTATTTACTACGCTACATGTCCCTGAGATAAGCTCTATGTTGGTATGACTACACGCCAGCTAAAGGTGCGTGTCAGGGAACATGTTATGGGCATTGCCGCAGCGGCAACACAGGTAGTTGAGGCAACTCTCAAAACCATCCCACGCCACTTTAGACTACATCACGGATGTGATGGCAGCCTCTTGAGGGTAAGAGGGATAGATAGGATTGATGTAAATATTCGGGGGGGCTGTGTCTCGAGAAAATGATCCCAATTGGAGTCCAGATGGATTTGGACACTTGATACATTACTCTGGACTTAATGAGAAACTTAGTTATGCCTCGTTCCTTTGATCGCTTGTCTGTTCTGGCGGTTATACTAATTTTTTATTAATTTTTATTATTATATTGTTTTATGCTGTTTGGTGGTAATTTTAAATATGCCTTGTTTTTGTGCTCTAGTAACCAGTGACGATTATTCAATTGTTCCTCTCTTGAAGCTTGCGCACAAGATGGGCGACTGACAGCCCTTGCTTGAAGACCAAGAATATCTTTGTCATGATATTATTATTGTTATGTCACCTTTTAAATTAAATGGTGGGTTTAGATATTGGTTATGGAGTTAGGGGTATTAGGCTATATACATTGTTATGAATTTGTTGGCATTTGTCAAGTCTGTTGCCAAACTTTAACATTTTTTTTAATTACCTGTTACCCCTTCTCTTTTAGTGGAGTGTGTTAATTCCATTCATATATGGTATGTCACACTGGTTTGTGATTGTCTCCTGCCTGTATGCGCGCGTTGTCCCTGTTTCTGTGCCTCCTCTCGGCCTTCGGCGTCTAGTTGCGGTGGTTGGTGTAGTGCCGTCCACCGTGTGACGCCGACGCCACTTGGCGTCACGATACGCATGGCAACGAGCGCGTCACCAGAGGCCGGAGACGTCACTTCCGGTCACGTGATGCGGCGCCCAGAAACACGGCTATCGCGGTATTGGGTATTTATGGAGCACTGAGACGAGTGGTGTGTGTGCCCCCTGACGAAGGTAGTACCGAAACGTACGTTGGGGCGGGCACACACACCCATTTGAACTCTGAATAGCTGCTGCGCACTTTGTACTTTATTTGGCAGTTAATATGTTTTTGTCTAGGTCCGTGTTATTACACTACCATTAGGGTTATTTACTATTAAATGCTCTATGTATGGATCTGGCACAAAAAAACAAATATCCAAAAATGAAATAAAAAATCTTTTTGCAAAAATGCATGAAGGTAGTAATAATAATAAGGGTATTTAGTAAACATAATTTTGATCAAAATAATGTACAAGCCATCCCGCCACTTATTATTATTACTACCTTCATGCATTTTTGCAAAAAGATTTTTTATTTCATTTTTGGATATTTGTTTTTTTGTGCCTGGTTTTCTGTGTAATGGTCATGTGTTAATATGCATTTACATTTTGCATACACATTAACTTACTTTTTCAGTTCAGATCTAGTTTTCTATGTATGGATCTGCCAGTATGGTGATGATGGAGGAATTGACTTAAATACCTTCCTCAGATTCAATGTAGGGTATTGTTACTTATGAAATATTTAATCTATGTGTGTCCATCTGAGAGAGGGAATTATGGTATAATTATATCTGTTGATAATAAATAACTGTATGTACTCCTCTTTGTTATGTACCTGAATTATTCATATATAGATTTAAATTATTTGTATACTATTGCCTGTCTTTATGAGCAGCATAAGATCTCACATTCTGCATATTATAGGCAGACTCTATAATATTGATTATTGTATGGGTCCCTAGGAGTGTACTGTATGTGCCCTTTGTATACTGTGAATTGGTATGCAGCCAGTGTGGTTGTATGTACTCTGTTTTCCCTATCCCTGTTTGCACTTTTTATAGATTTTTGTGATTAAATAAAAGTTTTATTTTTATTATAATGGACTCGTACATCATTTGCCACTGTATTGGCTATCGTTATAGCTCATCTGATTCTAGTTGTTTAAATTCTAGGAAAGTATTTCCTAGCTTTCAAAAGGGCTCAAAGATGGTGAAGAGCGCCCCTTTAAATAATAAGAATAATCAAAAAAGTGTTAACTGAATGATTGCTCTTTACATTCAAGGAGGCATGAGTATGTGAATGTTGCAAACAATACTTTGAAAAATATTTTTACAAAGGCAACAAACAATCTATTCGACCATTTTCATAGGTAACAAGTTATCTTAGTACAACGGGGGTAGGCACTCGACCAAGACACGTCTTTCTCTTTCTAGCAGCTGACTCTCCCTCTACACCACTCATCTCATGCTGGCACAACTCTCTATATACCACTATTTTCGATGGCCTCACTTCTGTCTGTGTGTATTGGTAATGACACCAATCTGACATGCTGTGCTTTGTTCACACAGGGCCTCTTCTTCTCTGTCACCCTCACAATTCACATCTAAATATTTAACTCTAGGTGTCCTCTCCAGAAGCTCTCTTCCTTAATCCTAAACCTTTTGTGTAGAGAGAACTCTGATGAGTAGAGATGGGCAGACCCCTGGGTATTTGGGTCCTGCGTGTTCGGCGAACAGTTAAAAAAAGTTTGGGTGCGGGTAACAGAACAGTACCCAGACAAGAACCTGAACCTGGACCCGATAAACTTGAATGGGGGGGCCCAAACATCCAGTGTTTGCCATGCTGTCATGTGCATGACAGTGCAGCAAACACTGCTTCTGATCGGCTGTAAAATAATTTCCGCCGGTCAGATAGCCACTTTTCCCACACTGTCAAATGACAGCATGAGCCCACAGCTGTGAAAGGAGGTAAACACTTACCTCCATTCACTGGGGTCGACTGATGGGACTACTGCTGTCACTAATAACAGTGAGAGCAGGAGCAGCTGATGGGAGTATTCATCAGCTGGCGCCTGTGCTCTAAATAAATGATAAAAAAAAAAAGGCGTGGGTTCCCCTGTATTTTTGATAACCAGCCAGGCAAAACTGACAGCTGGAGCTACAACCCTCAGCTGTCAGCTTCAGCAAGGTTGGTAATCAAAAATAGAGGGTCCCCACTCTGTTTTTTTTTAATTATTTAAATAAATAATAAAAAGCATGGAAACCCCCATTTTTGACAACCAGCCTTGCTAAAGCAGACAGATTTGATCTGGTATTCTCATGCTGATAAGGGGCCATAGATATTGGCCCCCTCTTCAGGCTAAAAATAGCAGCCCACAGCCGCCAACAAAATCTATTAGATACGCCAATTGTGTCACTTTGCCCGACTCTTCCCACTTTCCCTGTAGCAAGTGGGAAGTTCATATTTGTGGAGTTTGTCACCTTTGCATTGTCTGTTGACAGCAAGCCCAGGGGTTAGTAATGGAAAGGTGTCTATCAGACACCTATCCATTACTAATCCTATAGTTATATTGTAAATAAACACACAGGAAGTCATTTATTTGAAATAGAAGGAAAACACAGTCTTCCTTTTCTATTTAAAAATAACAAACACAATTAAACTCACTTAATGCCCAATCCATTGAATCCCTCGTCTTCTGTAATAAAACAAAAATAAAAAACAAACATTTCTTTCAATCTGTGGGCTTGATGTGACCGCACAATATGAAGGTGACATCAACCCCACAAATATGAACCCAACTTGCCACTGCTACAGAGCAAGTAGGAAGAGTCGGGCAAAGCGCCAGAATGAGAGCATCTAAAAGATGTGATTTTTCTGGACGGCAGCAGGCTGCTATTTTTAGGCTGGTGGGGTGCAATATCAATGGCCCCTTATCAGCCTGAGAATACCAGATCACAGCTGTCTGCTTTAGCAAAGCTGGTTGTCAAAAATGGGGATACCCCACACTGTTTTTTTTTTAAATTATTTATTTAAATAATTACAAAAACAGCGTGGGGACCTCTCTCTTCTTGATTACCAGCCTTGCTAACACTGATAGCTGAGGGTTGCAGCACTCAGCTTTCAGTTTTGCCTGGCTGGCTATCAAAAATACAGGGGAATACTCCAATCAGCAGCCGACTGCTCTCACTGTTATTACCAACAGCAGGCATCGGCTGATGGGAGCAGTAGTGACCAGTGACCAGAGGTAAACTTTTTACCTCCGATCACAGTTGTGGGCTCATGCTGTCATTTCACAGCATGGGAACTGCGGCTGTCTGCTGGCGGAAATGATTTTACCGCCGATCAGAAGCCATGTTTGCTGTGCTGTCATGCACATGACAGCGTGACAACACGGTGTTCCTGGGGCCAAACCCAAACAGTAACACAGACTTCCTGGTGAAGTTTGTATTTGGTGTAATTGTCCGAACAGTAGTTGTTCGGTACGGACGCCGAACTTTACTATTCGGGTTCGCCAATCTGTATTAATGATGTTTTACTTTTTCCTCTTTTGGACATCAACTCCTCACCACATCAGCATATGCATCCATCACTACAGGCATAAATCTCAATACTCCCCTCTCCAGTTTATTTTCTTTTTGACTTTTAGGAGGTGGTGGGGCAGCATACTGGGAAATTTCTGGATTTTGGACTTCCATACACTGTGTGCAGAATTATTAGGCAAGTTGTATTTGAG
>VIAB01007387.1:78378-93911 GCA_009801035.1 Oophaga pumilio | reverse complement strand
CAGCTGCTTCCCCTGCTTCCACGATAGTTCCGCCCCTGTCTCCAAAGATAAGCTAATTAGAGGATGTGTTGTGGCTGAGACCGCTATCGATCTATGGGAATACAGGGGAGCAAGCAGTCGCCAGTGGAGGCAATAACTATGTATTCAGTGGATTACTATCGAAATTGATGGTCTGTGTAATTGAAAGACTTGCCAAGTCCTCTGAAGAGCAACAGAATTTGTAGGGATACTCCAGCTTGACAAGTTAATGACCGTTCCTTTACCCTAGTATTTGGTAAAACATTGGACCCTCCAGTAAGTGCTTGAACCCGTCCATTTTACTGATTAATAGGTTTCAAGAGATTAGGATGGGCTCTAGTACCTGGCACAGTTACATGTATGGATGTTGAGGATGAACCCTAGAAATTCTCACAACTTCTGTACATTTGTTTTTGCTAAGACTCAAGTATACTAATTTATTGAATACAAAAAAAGGAACCAATAGAGCTAAAACCGCAGTAGAATAATCCATCAGTTGGCATAAAATATGCTCCATTATCCAAATATTGCATTTGTAAGGTTGGGTTCACATAAAAAATTAAAGATATACAACAGATCTGTAAATACACTGTCCCGATTAATGCCGCCTAAAAGAAATCCAACCCACTGTCAATGCTGCTATAAGACATGCAACTTTATATACAGTGAAGAAAGTAAGCATTTGGTAAACTGCAGATTTTTGCAAGTTTTCCCACCTGCAAAAAATGGAGAGGTCTGTAATTTTTATCGTAGGTACACTTCAACTCTGAGAGACAGAATCTTAAAAAAAAAATCCAGGAAATCACATTGTATGATTTTTACATATTTAATTTGCATTTTATTGCATGAAATAAGTATTTGATACAATAGAAAAACAGAACTTAATATTTGGTACAGAATCCTTTGTTTGCAATTACAGAGGTCAGATGTTTCCTGTAGTTCTTGACCAAGTTTGCACACACTGCCGCAGGGATTTTGGCCCACTCCTCCATATAGATTCTCTTCATATCTTACAGGTTTCGGAGCTGTCGCTGGGCAACATTGAGTTTCAGCTCTCGAGAAAGATTTTCTATTGGGTTCAGGTCTTTAGACTGGCTAGGCCACTTCAGGACCTTGAAATGCTTCTTACGGAGCCACTCCTTAGTTGCCCTGCCTGTGTGTTTTGGGTCATTGCCATTCTGGAAGACAAAGCCAAGACCCATTTTCAATGCTCTTACTGAGGGAAGGAGGTTGTTGGCCAAAATCTTGCGATACATGACCCCTTCCATCCTCTTCAATACGGGGCAGTTGTCCTGTCCCTTTTGCAGATAAGCAAGCTTGATAAAGAACAACCGTGTTCAAAACGCGTCGCTTGCTCCTGTTCCTGTCCACCATATTTTTTAATTGTTTTTTGATGGAATAAAGATTACTTTGAAAATTTTACCAGAAGCTGGAACATTTTTTTCTACAATTGCTACACAGGAGTGGTCGGCTCGTGGTTCTATGCATGCTGGACTTCTATAAACTTCAACGGTGAACTGGCATTATCCTTTTCTGTTTTCTGCATTTACCAGGTTCTCCAGTGTTGTTCTGGGCTGATTCCTGACCTTTCACAGAATCCTCCTTACCCCACAAGGCGAGATCTTGCATGGAGCCCCAGACCAAAGAAGATTGACAGTCATCTTGTGTTTCTTCCATTTTCTAATAATTGTTCCAACAGCTGTTGCCTTCTCACTAAGCTGCTTGCCTATTGTCCTATAGCCCATCCCAGCGTTGTGGAGGTCTACAGTTTTGTCTCGGGTCTCATTAGACAGCTCTTTGGTCTTGGCCATGGTGGAGAGGTTGGAGTGTGATTGATTGTGTGGACATTTGTGTTTTATACAGGTAACAAGTTCAAACAGGTGCAATTAATACAGGTAATGAGTGCAGAGTAGGAGGCTTCTTAAACAACAACTAGCAGGTCTGTGAGAGCCAGAATTCTTGATGGTTGGTAGGTGATCAAATACTTATCTAACGCAATAAAATGTATGTTTTTCACATAATTAAATTGCAATGTGATTTACTGGATTTTTTTTTTTTAAGATTCTGTCTCTTACAGGTGAAGTGTATCTACAATAAAAATTACAGACCTCTCTATTCTTTGTAGGTGGGAAAACTTGCAAAATCATCAGTGGATCAAACACTTATTTTCTCCACTGTAGGTGTATAATAATGGACATCTGGAGCACGGGAGGAGGACATCCGTGCTGGCCGCACCTTCTCAAATTGTTCAGCTGTGTCTGCTTTAACAGCAGCTAGTTTTTCCACGTCACGTACTTGTATTCAATCCAGAGAAAATGTCAAGTCCATGCTCTTCCATTTTGATGCAACACATATCCTAGTAAAAAAATTCTAAAGTTTGGGTTACTCAAATTTGCCAGTTTGTCCCCTAAGAGACAGACCGCTGGTAATATAGGACCAGATACTCCAATTGATTTTCTTATTAGGGATATTACTTGGTCCCAAAATGTCAAAACGATCGGGCAGGACAACCAAATATGGTAGAGCCCAGCTCTGTGCAACCCCGAAAAACACATTTGTGAAACCGAAGAATTATTGACATATGGCCTAATTTTCATGAGGGCCACCTCACTACTATCTCCACTTAATGTTACGCAACACATCTGACATTTCCCTGGAGATACTGTAACGTCAATATCCTCATGATATTTCTTTATGAAAGGTAACTTAAGCTCCCCAAACACTTCTTCTGGCCAAATGATGGTTCAGCTGATCATGTGGCCAAAAGCTACCTCTTCCATCTCTCCCATAGGGCGCTCCTATGTTTTCGGTGAGAACGCGGCTGCTAGACAACTCTGGTGGGGGCTTACCTCTTACAAAACAAAAGGATCAGTAGTCCGAAATCGGACATGTCAATTCCTTCTCTGCCCCAACATAATCTGTCTGGTGCCTCCATATACATACGACCGTCAGCTGAACTTATTGATATCTGAGGGTTCAGCTGATGTTGGTCTAATGTCTTTGAGGGCCTTAATCTTCTCCTGTTTTGGTTGCGTAATTTAACTATAACAGTTGTCACAATAGCCCTATACATAAAGGAACATGTATAAAGCAGTGGATTCCAGTGTGGAGTATCCTACCTCTGCAGAGAACACTCCAAACAAAACAGGAGAATATCTGATTTATTCTCTTAGGTGGCTGATATTAGGATCGTAAAATGGACAATAGACCTAATTTTTCAATGGATAAATCCCTTTGCACACCCAGATGTCCCAGACATAGCTATACTTAGTCACTGGCAAGGTGTTCAAGTTTTGAGTAGGCTCAGGAGTCGTTATACAGTCAGAATCAGCCTGTAACAGTATCAACCTGCGCTAGCTCTTATCGCTGCTGTTTAATAATTTAAACTTTGCTATCAACCACCAAGTAAACACCTGGAGGGAGCATAGAGTTAAAAAAAAGAGGAGTAGCTCTACAATAGGTCTTCACAATGAACTGAAAGCAAACTAATTTATGCAGAAGTAGGTATGAGAGCTGATACTTTTTCCTTTTGCCCACCTTAATAATTTTTTTTTTGATAATTTGCGCTTTGATCAAACTTTATTTTCTTTGTTTTTTTTTTTTTTTTTTGCTATAAATACAGTATACTATCAATGTTATTTTTATGTAGGAGAAAAGTATTTATTTTCTTTTGTCTTTGCCGTTTAATGTAGTTATTTGTTAATAGATTTTATTCTATATGTCAAGAACCTTATTTTTAGGTGATTTTTTTTTTTTTAGATTTCATGGGGAATTCCGCAAAAATTGCCGCAGTTTTACATCTTGTACTTTGAAGGGTTGTTTTCATGGCTATGTTCAAGGAAGGATCCTTAGCTATGTAGACACACCTATAAGTATTTGCATATGAATATGTTTTTCTTCTATAGTCATTTCATTACTACCTTCCTCTCACTTCCAAATTATACAGTTTGGGGATTTATGAAATCTGGTCTCTCCCATTCGCCTCTTGTGCCTACAACATTCTTGCTTACCTAGCCCAGGCGTCATCTCGGTTCCACCAGTCTTTATATGCTGTTTGTGTATGTAAAAAAAGTTACCCCAACTATGTTGTGTATGTTTGAAGCTTCCATATCACTCGCTGATTGCCCGGTCCTTTTTTTTAAATTTAGTTACCATATGTCAGGAATTACGTTACATGTATTTTCTTGTTTCTTTTTGCAGGAAGGAGGAGGTCACTCCATGCTAAAAACAAGCTAAACCTAAACAAGCAAGAAAAGAAGAGTGGCTCTGACATAGCTTCTGCCGCTATGAAAGATTCACCCGACGGTAAGACAGACTAAATCGCATTCCTTCAACTTCTTGCATCTTTTATATATTCACACTGTTATCCATAATTCACCTAATTACTTTGGGTATTAGAATCCAGAGCTGCATTCGCAATTCTGCTGGCTTCTGAGCTGAAATCTCCCATCCCCTATTTGCATAATATTTTGTGTAGAATGTTTCCTGGGAACGTTCAACTAAGCCATTTTGTAGTCAAAGGCATTTTCTAAGCCGACATATCAGGATCCCTGACAGATCTTCTTAACCCCTGTAGGTCACATGTCAGGAAGTCCTACTGTATAGAGCAGGCTCAGTAGCTGAGCCGACTGCTTCTGTCTGCAGTGATTAAGATAGTGACTGCAGCGTCTAAATGGTTAGAGACTGGCGGGGGCCCTACTGTCACCCCATTGTCTCCACTCTGAAGTTTTAGTGGGGTGCCTTAGTAGTCAGGGTCTATTTAGGCCTCTGTGGTCTCTGATACAGAAGTATTGCACTGTAGTTTACTTATGATAAAGTGAACGCATGTTCACGTCCCTTTGGGAAATAGTGAAAAAAAAGTTTAAAAAATAGTTCAAATAATTTTTTTTAAAATGAAAAACAATGAACATTAAATATTTTAATTTCCTATCTTTTTCCCATTCTTCACATAACTGAAGAATGTCAATTCTGCTTTTTTTTATTTATCTTCCCACCACCTCCCCATAAAAATAAAATTAAAAGCGATCAAAAGGTCATATGTCCCCCAAAATCATAGCCATAAGAAAAATACAGCTTATCCCTCAAAAAAACAATCCCTCACCTAACTCCATTGGTGGAAAAATAAAATTGGTCTCAAAGAAATGGTGACTCATACCAAATTTATGTCTATTTAAAAGACATACAACAACAAAAAATATATATGAAAACCAAAAAAAGAAAAAATAGAATAGCACTAAAACAGTCTACTTACTGGTGGAGTGGGTGGACTCTGAGTCAGCGACACTTTGCTGGGTGAAATCAAGGTAGTGAAGGTGCTTGCTTGAAAAAGCACACATTAGGCAATCCAAAAAATAAGGAAAAAAAACAGCAACACTCCGTTTACCATATCATAAAAACATAAGTCCTTTTTCTAAGAAAAGTTTACATAGACAAGGTTTGTGAGGGCAGGACAAGTGCAGACAAAGGAACAGGACTACGGCCGTTTCGCATTTAACATGCTTCCACGGTCCAGATCTTAGGTTTTTATTATACGGTAAACAGAGTGTTGCTTTTTTTTTTTTTTTTTTTTTTTTTTTTTTTTCTTTTTTCTTATTTTTTTGGATTGCAAAAATATATATGAATTTGGAATTGCTGTAATTGTAGCAACCTGCAGGGTTACGTTACCAGGTTATTATTGCCACAAAGTGATCACCATAAAAACAAATCCTGAGCAACAGTTTCAGAATTTTTATTTTTTTATTTTTCACTATTTCACTCCAAAATAAATGTATTTATTTTTCCCATTTTACAAGTGCATTGTGGAAAAGCGAATGGTCAATTAAAACTACAGTTTGTTCTCATAGGACCATTCCAATGGAAAAAAAAAAAAAAAGTTATAGCTCTTAGAAGATGTTGAGAAAAAGAAAAACGAAAAATGAAATGCTGATAATGGACTGTTATTGGAAGGGGTTAATGTTTCTCTGTGAATTATGTTTGTTGTTTATTTCTTTGGACACTTCATTATTTCTTATGTATCCAAATGGATGGTGATTTAGTCTCTTATTTTATTTATTACTTGATGGTGCAATGTTACACTAAAGTTTAGAGATGGGCGGATTGATTCGCAAGACTCTGGTCCATCTGCCAGGTCAGTAGTCTGTGGTCTCCAGACGGTAGCTGTGTAACTCTCCTTATCTCCGACATTCCTGGCTCTTCTTTTGATTAGCTGGCCTAGCGTAGCGTCATCTGTGCGTCATTCTGCAAGAATGACCTGCCAATAGGCAAATCAAAAGCTGCGCGTGGGATCGCGGAAGGTAAGCAATTCACGAGCCTTCCATCCAGCGGCCACAGACTGACCAGGCTGATGTGATGGAATCCTGGGAATCAATTTGCCAATCTTCTACATTTTATAGTACTTTTATAGTTGAATTTGTCTAAAACCATCTCTTTTCTATTTGTAGCTACAAATGAAGAGGATGCAAAGCCACTAGGCTCTCCCGTCCTCTCTCTCGAACAGACAGCCGTGATCCAAGAATTGGTGAATCACAATGTCCTTCCAGATCGGATTTCCATCCCTACCACCGAACTACCTAAGTTAACAGACAGCGAGACCGTGGAGGATGTCTTCATCGAGCAAGAGCCAATTGACGATTCGCAGAAAGAAAGTTCAGAGAGGGAGTCAATAAATCAGGAAGAAGAAAGTGCGGAGATACTTGATGACCTACGGAGTACATCTGATGAGACACCTGAAGGGTCCCCGAAAAAGAAACCTATTAAAATCCCTAAACCTAAAGGGGATGTTAATGGGGATTTTCCAGAGGCTTTTATGTTCCCGTGCCAGCATTGTGAGAGGAAGTTCACAACTAAACAAGGATTAGAACGACACATGCATATTCATGTTTCTACAGTCAATCACGCATTCAAGTGTCGATACTGTGGAAAAGCTTTTGGAACGCAGATTAACCGGAGAAGACATGAAAGGCGTCATGAATCCGGCCCTAAAAGGAAATCTTTAGTGTTGTCCACTTCTGAATTTGGTCATGCTCACAAACACATAATAGATTCTCTCAAAGCAACCGACGAATACAGCAGTTCTCGAGCACAAAGTAAAATGACTGATTCTGATCGAGAAACTTCACATTCTGTAATTTCGGAGGAAAATGGCGAATCAAGCAGAGAATTGCACCCTTGCAAGTACTGTAAGAAAGTCTTTGGAACCCATACAAACATGCGACGACACCAGCGCAGAGTTCACGAGCGCCACCTTATGCCAAAAGGAGTAAGACGAAAAGGGCACCTGCTCGAAGATCCGCAACTGAAATCTGAGCAGTCTCCACCAGTTGAGAACATTTATGTAGCAAACACAGAAATTGAGGAAGATGGAGAAGCGGATGATATCTATATTATGGATATCTCCAACAATATATCTGAGAATCTAACCTACTTTATTGATGGTAAATTGCCAACATGCAATGCAAGTAGCACATGTGAGGTGATAGAGGTAGAGACCAACACTGCTGACGTACTAGGAATTAATTGCTTGCTTACCCCTATCAAGGTTGAAGTTTCTCAAAATGTAAGAACCTTTCAAACTGTTCCTGATAATCAAAATCCACTTAGTGACTCTTCGAACAGTGGAACCTTGGATCCTAAAAAGAGAAGAACAATAAGCCCTCCTTTACTATCCAAAATTAAAACGGAAGTGGAGCTTGAACCGGTTACACCTTCCTGTTCCCTAACGATTCCTTTAAGTGTTTCTGTAAACGATAATCTGCCCTTTCCAAAAGAGAAAAGTGTTTATTTATCTTCGAAACTGAAGCAGCTACTTCAGATGCAAGAAAGCAATAAGTCTCAGATAAGTCCATCACTACTTGCCGAAATTCCAAAGTTGAGCCCGGCAGTGTCTTCCTTGACGTCTAATCCGAACAGATTCAAAAGGCGAACCAGCTCTCCTCCCAGTTCGCCACAACTCAGCCCAGCACCTAAAGAATACGTCAAGCAAGAAGGAAAAACTACCTGGAGTGAAGGACTTGGCCCGAAATTACCAAAGTTGGAAAGTCAAAGCAGCTCGCCTGTCTGGAGTTTATCTGGTCGAGAAGAAAGAGATAACTTAAGCCCATGTGATGACACCAAGATCAATAAAGACTGGAGTTCTAATGTCTCTTTTGGGAATGCATGCAACCAGCAGCCATTGGACTTATCCAGTGGAGTGAAGCAAAAATGTGAAAGCAAGAGTCGATCACAGGTTCCTTGGGAATCTGTACTTGATCTCAGCATAAGTAGGAAGCCCTTCAGTGACACTGAAGCAAAGGAATATAAAGGGAATATCATTGGTGTAAAGAAGAAGAAGCCTACAACGTGTATGTTAAAAAAGGTCCTGTTAAATGAATATGATGGATTAGAGGCTTCAGAGGAAAGCGTTGCACAGTCAGAATGTCTGGTGCTTCCCTGCAGAACAGATGACCTAAGACTTGTTGCAGAACTTGATGTAGGCTCAAGTGTAGACATTTCTAGTCCCATGGAAGAAGACCTTTCTGCTTTAGTTGATGGCACTTGCACAACAGTCTGCCAGTCCCCACCTATACTAACACCATCTGAAGCTCATTCGCCTAACCCCTGCCCTCCATTTTTAACAGACCCTTCATTGCCACCTCCTCTTCTTACAACTAATTTTCCTTCACTCCCAGATTCATCTTGCAGTGTACCTCCGACTCCATCTTGCACTTCACCTCTTTCTGCTAGCACACAGTCCCCACTTCCAGTTCTTTCTCGCACAGTATCTCCTTCTCCTTCCCTCACGACGGATGATCGTTCCGAGTGCACATCCCCTGGTCCACCTACCCTTTCGTCTTCATCATCTTCTTCTACCACTTCATCATCCTCATCGTCATCATCTTCATCTTCTTGTTCATCTCCTCCACCTTTGTCTATAGTTTCTTCGGCCGTATCTCCATCTTTAAATTCTGAATCCTCTGCGCCTATATTTAAGCAAGAGAAGCATGACGAAGAAGCACCAGCCGAAGACTCCTTGCAATTGAGTCAACAAAATGATTCTGTTTGTGAAAATTTTAACAGGTCCTTCGTGTGCAATGTTTGTGACTCTCCATTTGTATCGATTAAAGACCTTGGCAAGCATCTGGTTGTGCATGCCGAGGAATGGCCTTTCAAATGTGAATTCTGTGTGCAACTTTTTAAGGATGTATCGCATCTCTCAGAACACCGTTCTTTGCTTCATGGGGTGGGGAAGATTTTTGTATGTTCCATATGCAAAAAGGAGTTTGCTTTTCTTTGTAACTTGCAACAACATCAGCAGGACCTACATGCAGATAAGGAATACAGTCATAGGGAGTACGAGAATGGGACACTTAGGCCGCAGAATTTCACAGACCCCAATAAGGCAAATTTAATCCAAAGCGAAAAAATAGATGAGGACCCCATGACCCCATCACCAGAGGATGATGGAGAATTAAATGATTCTTCTGAAGAACTTTATACAACAATTAAAATTATGGCGGCTGGAGAAAAATCGAAAGATCCAGATGTACGTATGGGACTTAATCAGCACTACCCAAGCTTTAAGCCACCCCCCTTTCAATATCACAACAAAAATTCCATGGGTGTTGGGGCTACGGCAACCAACTTTACCACCCACAATATTCCTCAAACCTTCACTACTGCTATACGTTGCACAAAATGCGGAAAGGGTGTTGACAATATGCCCGAATTGCACAAGCATATCTTAGTATGTGCTTCTGCCAGTGACAAAAAAAGATACACTCCGAAAAAAAATCCCATACCCTTAAAACAGACTGTGCAGCCTAAAAATGGGGTAGGGGTGGTCGTTTTGGAAGCTGCAGAGAAGAACTCATTTAGGCGGATGGGTCAACCTAAAAAACTTAATTTTACTATTGAAATCGGCAAAATGTCTTCAGGTAAGCTGAAATTGGGTGCAATAAAAAGGAAAAACCAGCTAGTTCAGAAGGCAATCTTGCAAAAGAACAGAAAGGCGAGACAAAGATCTACTGACTCTGCACCGCATTTTTGTCCCTATTGCAATCGAGAGTTTACCTATACTAAAAGCTTAAACAAACACGCTTCATTCAGTTGTCCTAAAAAGCCAGCTTCTCCACCCACCAAAAAATCAAGTCCCAAACACTCAAAGAAGCCATCTTCTCACAAGAAGAAAAAATCCAGCATCGTTCGACGAACAGCAGATGCCGAGATACAAATGCAAAGCACAGAGTTAAATTTAGGTAAAACTAGAGCAAGGAGCTTGGCACCTGTTCCTGTTCCTTCACCAACGGCACCCATCAAATCTAAGCAGAATGTGAAATCTACTCCGCCAATGAAATCCAAAAAGCAGACCATGCCTGTTGTAAGGAACTCAAGCCCTGTAAGACTACCCAAGGGTCAAATGGTTAATGAGGGAAAGAAAACCAAGAAGGCCATACTCCAAAGCCTACACCAGACTTTTGGAAAAACACAAAGAAAACTCCACATGCGAGTGCCGACAAGCAAGTTACCAGACAAGCATCTAGCCAAGAAGAAAAAAAAGGGCAAGTCCAGTGTGAAGTCCAGAGAGAGAGTTAGTGGACCCCGTACAAGAAGCTCTGCAGACAATTCAGATAAGAGAGAAGATGGAAGGTAAATGTAAGTCCATAAAATGTTTTTGATTATCTTATTTTTAAAGCACCACGCCACTTTTGTTTTTTTTTTGTTTTTTTTATTTCAGAGCTGGAGTGCTGCCAACAATGTAAGTTTCTTGACTCTAGTATTATACTGACCAGCCGCTGTCTTCAGCTCTTCCTTGTGCTGCTGCAGTCTTGCACCCCCATCTTACTTCAGGGTTAATGGTCACAAGCTCTCAATGTAAGTCTATAAGATCCTCGTTCTGGCTCTCATAGACTTGCATTGAGTTGTAGCCTTCGGCTCGTCCAGCAAACATTGGAGCAATCCGGCAGGTCACAACCTGCAGAAGACTGACAGGAGCGGCACTGATAAAGATGACGGCTGGTCAGTATGAAACTAGGGGCAGTGAACTTAGATTATTGGCACCACTCCAGGAGTCCACCCCTTGCCTTTATTCCTGTACAGCTAGCCATATTAGGATTCAAGCCATTGTTTAATTTTGGATTAAATACTGCTTTTAAGTTTTTTAAAAGTTTTTTGCCATCAGAAATCAACCTATTGTTTTAAACAGGTTTCTGCCTTAGTTTTTGTTGTTTTTTTCCCCAATATCACAATTTTCAATGTTTATTAAAAATGAAAATTAGAAATGGTCTAATTTTCCAACTGGCCACTAGGGTATCTTTAGATGCCAACATCCTATTTCAGGAAATCCACATTAACATGTACATTAGGTGTAAAGAACATCTAAAGAGCATGTGCAGAGGTCATTGTGAAGGAAGGAGGAGCAGAGTCAGCTGTGACATCGCCTATTGTGATTGGAGGATCCTGTATTGTCAGCTGTGTATAGAGGTGTTACCTCGCATTGTAATCCTGTCTCTGATGATATGTAAGCTGCTGTAAACTCTGCTCAAAAGAACAGAAAAAAAATAGTAAAAATATTTAAAATGGCCCCAGTGACCAGTGTGAAAATTACAAGATAACTTATTTTATTTTTTAATAAAGTCTGTGATATGAAAAAAAAATAAAATAATTTTAACCCCTTCCCGACACATGACATAGTTACATCATATGTGGGCTTGCAAACTGAGCCCGTATCTTTCCTGGCAGATGATGGCTGAATTATTCAGCCATCTGCATCTAACTGATACGGGTGAAGTGACATGTTAAATGCTGTTGTCAGATTTTGACTGCGGCATTAAACATGCGCCGGCAAGGGGGGCACGTTATTCACATACCCATGATGTGTTTGCTGAGCCCCAATAGATTGCTATGAGAGCCGAGGTTCAGCTGAAGACCTCTGAGCTTGTCAAAGATTTTTCTGTGAAGGCCAGCCTTTAGCTGGCATTTACAGTAGACCGTGATTTTTCGCAATACATACACTGCTATGTATAGCACAAGAGATTAGACGATTGAAGCTTCAAGTCCCCAAAGGGTACTAATGAATACAGTAAAAAAAATTTGAACTTATTTTTTTTTCATATTTCTAAGAAATTTTAAATCACTCCCTTTATTCCACATTAAAAATAAAGCAATTAAAAAAAATACACACATTTGGTATCTCTGTGTTTGTAAAAGTCTGATCTATCAAAATATAAAATAAAAAGAGATGGGCGGACACCTGGATGTTCAGGTTCGGCCGAATAGTTACAAAAGGTTCGGGTACCAGAACAGCACCTGGACCCCATTCACTTGAATTGAACATCCATTGTTTGCCACGCTGTCATGTGCATGACAGCGCGGCAAACCCTGCTTTTGATCAACGGTGAAATCATCCCTGCCGGTCAGAGAACCGCGGTTCCCACGCTGTCAAAAGACAGCAAGAGCGCTCAGCTGTCATCGGAGGTATACAGTTTACCTCTGGTACTGATGTCAGCTGATGGGACATCATCCGACTCCCGCTGCCGCTAGTAACAGCGAGAGCGACTGATGGGTATATTCATTAGATGGCTCCTGTGCTGTAAATAAATAATTGAAAAAAAAAAAACCCGGCATAGATTCCCCTGTATTTTTGGTAACCAGCCAGGCAAAACCCTCAGCTGTCAGCTTCAGCAAGGCTGGTTATCAAGAATAGAGAGGTCCCAACATCATATTTTTTAATTATTTAAATAAATTTAAAAAAACGGTGTGGGGTCCCCCCCATTTTTGACAACAAGCCTTGCTAAAGCAGACAGCTGGGGGCTTGTATTCTCTGGCTGGTGAGGGGCCATGGATATTGGCTCCCCAGCCTAAAAATAGCAGCCCGCTGCCGCCCAGCAAAGGCACATCTATTAGATGCGCCAATTCCGGCGCTTTGCCCGGCTCTTCCCACTTGCCCTGTAGCGGTGGCAAGTGGGGGTTAATATTTGTGGGGTTGATGTCACCTTTGTATTGTCCGGTGACATCAAGCACACGGCTTGATTACTAATCCTATAGTTGTATGGTAAATAAAGACACATCCAGAATAAAGACCTTTATTTGAAATAAATTAAAACACTCTTTTACTGTTTTTATTTAAAAATAACAAACACAGTTGTACTCGCCTATAGCCTAATTCCATCGAAGCCCTCGTTCTCATTTAATGAAACAAAAATAAAAAAGCAACAATGTACCATACCTGTCTGTCGTTCTGTCACACGCCGTAATCCATGTCTGGGGAATAAACAGTTTTCGACCTGGACGGTGCCACGATGCGACCGTCCAGGCTGAGAACCACTGGTGAATGACTTGATGTCACTGTGACGTCATCGAGGTATTCTCCGGTCACTGAGGCTGCGTTCTCTGTCGGGCTGAACTGCGTTGACCTCGGTGAGATCCCCGCTAGCACACCGTGAGAGTTCTATGTGTTTATAATGTGTCTATAATTTTACAGCTCTTTTAATGCAGCAGTGAAAAAAAGCGTTTTTGTTTTTTTCTTAAATCTTACATAAAGGCTAAAAAAGTGGGAATGCTTTGTAGATTAAAGCATACATTTAAAAGAATAAGCCTTTACTAGCATAACTACACACCCTAATGCTCACGCACGGGAGTAAAGTTTGCTCTTTTTTTTTTTTTCACCTGAAAACCAACATAAATTGCTTAAAACGTTATATTTTTTCATTGTTATCATAAATATTATTACTTTTATGCCTTTTAATTCCAAACCTAGACCCAACACTCTCTCTAATCCTACCCCTAACATAACTCTAGTTAGGGCTAGAAAGTGTGGAAACTTTTTAAAACATTTATATGTGTATATATTTAGCTTTTTTTGTTGTTGTTGTTTTTTTCTTTACATTTTTACATTTAGTACAGCTCTAGCAGCATGTCCTTGTCTTTCAGGTCACAAAATTGTAAGTGAGAGAAGAAGCAGATGCTGTGGGATGCCATAGCTCAGCTTCATTCAGTCAGTCTTTCATATATGCATGCTTGGACTGGCACACAGGAGAACAGGAGAATCCTCCGGTGGGCCACCACCCTTGTATATGAGCAGTACTTGGCACTATATACTTGATTCACTATGTACAGACAGAGGCGGCATCTTATTCATTTATCAATCTACCCAGTTCATATATCAATTTGTGATAGAGATTAATGTCACAATTACATGTAGCTGAAAAGTGGGGGACTGGATTTAGTTACTGGTGGGCCCTTGGCACCCCGGACCAACACTGCATGTACGTGTCTTATCCAAATTGTTCTTAAAAAAAAAACAAACGTACCCATTGTAGTCTGTGGCACTGTTTGCATGTTTTTGTGTCCGCAAAAAAAGTCACGGAAACATGTCTGTTTTATTTGAGTGACGGATCAAAATCTATGGATCTGGGAAAATCATGGATGGCACACGGCAGTCATCTCCTTGCTATCTGTTTTTTTTACATGGTACTGGGTAGCAGAAGCTTTGCATTTTCTTCAAAATATATTTTTTTTTATTTGGTAAAGAAATGTCAAACTGTTGACAATCTAATCCAAAACATTGATTTTGGTACCCAAAGCGTGAGCAGCATGGTGTAGGAGCAGAGACCTTGATCCCAGCGATGTGTCACTTGCTGAAGCTTTCTCTGCTGCAGATCTAACAGTTCTCTAAATGCTGAGCCCTATATAACCCCGCCCACACCTCTGATTGGCAGCTTTCTGTGTACTCCGTGGTGGGGGGGCGGAGTTGGACTACCTGGCTGCAGATTTTCTGGTCCTCTTAATTATCTCCTGCTGATTAAAACAATGATTTTTATAAAAACTACAGCAAGCAGCCCAGTAAAGTGACACATCGCTGGAATCAGGGTCTCTGTCTCTACATTATGCTGCTCTCAGATTAGGTGGTAAATCTTGGTGACAATTTCCCTTTAACTCAACACTCATGCTAACGTAATTCTCTGAATTACCATTTTACAGTAGCTTCTAATTAGTCATTAATAATGATGAGCGAACGTGCTGGGATAAAGTGCTATCCGATCAAGCTCGGGTGCTAGCCGAGTGTCTTCAGCATCCTCGAAAAATATGTTTGAGTCCCGGCGGCTCCATGTCTCGCAGCTGTTAGACAATCGCTGCATGTGTTGTGGCTATCAAACAGCCGTAAGACATGCAGCCGCAGGGACTAGAACATATTATTCGAGCACGTCGAAGACACTCGGTTAGCACCCGAGCATGCTCAGATAACACCTTATCCGTGCACGCTCGCTCATCACTAGTCATTAACTTTAATATCAGTAAGTAACCATTTTTTTTCTATTTGCAGGGGTTTGTATTAAATTCCATCCTTTTTTTCTGGCAACCATCAAAACACGAAATCACCGTTGCATGATCAAGATAAAATGAGCACTACAGAGTCAAAGCACCAGAATGCAGTTCAGATCTCGCACTCGCCAACGGCTAAAAATCCACCGCATCTCCGTAACTTTGTGATTCCCGCGTTTCCTCCACGTTTGTCTGGCATGCTAAGCTTTACCGTTCAT
>VIAB01007387.1:11795-28424 GCA_009801035.1 Oophaga pumilio | reverse complement strand
AGCAAGGGGTGTGAATACTTATGACCATGTGATATTTCTTTTTTTCTTTTTTAATAAATTTGCATAAAATTCTACATTTCTGATGTTTTCAGTCAAGATGGGGTGCAGACTGTACATTAATGAGAAAAAATTAACTTTATTGAATTTACCATATAGCTGCGATGAAACAAAGAGTGAAAAATTTAAAGAGGTCTGAATACTTTCCATACCCACTATAATTTTAGACTGGACAACCTGTTTAATTACATTTGTAATAGCTAGTGATGATAGAACACCAAAATGTCAGCACGCTCGGTACTTGAATCATGCAGGTCGGACACTCAGATGGGCTCGACTCGAATAAATGGAAGTCAATGGGAAACTCAAGCATTTTTCCAGCAGACCCTAACATGAGGCCTGGGGGGCAGGAAAATTGCTGAAATGGATGGAAACATGGCTAAAATGAAATGGAAACAGCGTGGGGAAGATGCCTCGACGCATCTCTGACTCCCAGGTCGCTGTAGGGAACAATGTTGTCAGAGTTTTACACCACTTTTATGGATTGACAATAAAACATACAAAACCGGAAATAAAATGGATTTTACAGGAAAAAATGATAGGAAACATGCTTTCCTGTATAATGACTTGTATATAAGGCAAAATTAAAAAGAGAAAAAAAACGCCTCCCGCACACCTCCTGCACCGGTAAATGTAGTTTTAAAATTTTACTAGGAATGAGCAACCACTGAAGTGCTCGAATTATCATTACTCGAACAGAGCAACTCCTAATGCCGGAATGCTTGGGAGTCAAGGGTAAATCTGAGCATTATTCTGGCAGATACTATAAGGAGGTCTGCGGGGCAGTTAAAATGTTGAAATGGATTGAAAAAGTGCTGAATGGAAGGAGAACAGCATGGGGAAGACCACTGTAAGCATCTCTGACTCCCAGATCCCTGCTGAGAACAATGATGTCAAACTTTAACTCCACTTTAAGGACTGACAAGAAAATATTCAAAATTGAAGAGAAATTGGAGTTTATAGGAAAAAAATGTTAAGAAACAGTCTACAATGTAGACTTGTATATAAGGCAAAATTTAAAAAGGATTTTAAAAAAATAATAATTCAAGTAAACCAAAATTGAAATTTTTATTAAAAATTGGAAATTTCAGTGCAATTTATGAAGGTAGCAAAAACTGCCAAAAATTTGATGAAAGAAGGACTCAGATACACCGTGTATTGGATATAAAGGGCCAAAAATTACAAGCAGGGCCATCCATACAGCCTTGAAGGCTCCAGCTGTAGTGCTTTATTCAAATATTGTGATCAAAGTGTAGTTGTGGTACTTCTACACTCATAAAGGTTGTACACACAGTGGAAAGCCTGCCAAAAATGAAAGCAGGGTCGTCCATATGCCCTTGAAGGGCGTGTTGAATCTTGTGCAAGTTGGGGATGACACACCAGGAGAAATAGTGATGGCTGGGGACCGAGCACCAAGGGATGGCTGCCACCATGAGTCTGCAGACGTCCGCTGTGTCTAGAAGCCTTAATGGCTGGTAACTTTCTTTTTTGTCCAAGGCCTGGATTAGGGACAGCTAAGCGCTGTGCAGTGATAACTTTTGAAAGTGCCTGATGATGGTGCCTCAGAATGTGCAAGGACAAGTGCAGGGCTTAAGGCATCTGCGCCAGTGTCTTGGACAGGGGATTGGGAATCACCTAGCACAGGTGAAGAGGCAGTGGTGTCACCCGCTGGCACAAATCGTGCACCCAGGTGTTCGGCCCACCAAGTCGGGTGCTTTGATTAGATGTACCTGATCATGCTGGTAATGGTTAGGCACTTAGTAGTCAGTCCCTTGCTGATCTTGGCATGGCACAAGTTGCAAATGACCATTTTTTTTGTCTCAGGAGTCTTTTTAAATAAAGTCCATGATTGGGCAACACCTAACTCTTTGACGGAGAAATTCTGGAGTGTCAGTGCTCTGCGAAATATTTGCCCGCCTTCTCCCTCTGGTCAGCCCACTGCTTTTTTCTGCTTGTTTCGGTGCTGTCGATACTACCCCCTCAGAGCTGCTGGTCACGATCTGCATGCCAACTTCCCTAGTTGAGTTGGTAAGTTCGTTATCCAATACCTCATCTTCAACCACCACATTTTGGTCCTCGTGACTTGGTGACTTAACAACAACCTGACTTATTGGCAACTGGTCTCCTGGAACTCAACATGGGGGGAGGAAGAAGGGTCATGGTGAGGATCAGTGATCCAGACTATTTGCTGGTGAGACTGGACAGAGTGGAAGATTGGATGGTGCTGGCAGCATGATCTGCTATCCAACCGACCACCTGTTTGCACTGGTGTGGCTTCAGAAGTGGTGTCCCATGCCTCCCTGCAAAGTTGAACAGTAAGCTATGTAAGCTATGTGTTGTGGATGGGTGTGTTTCTTGTGCTCCAGCAACAGGTCTAGTCTTACTTGCCCCATGACCTCGGCATCTGTGTTCACCACCATCAGCATTTCTACTTCTCTGTCCCTTAATGCTCACCTTACGCATGTTGTAATTGCTAGGTCTATGGAAACCAAGTTTCCCTTAAAAAATTGACCACATCTGACAGGAAATTATCTCCCAATCCCCTCATACAATGCACTGTCCTCCCTCCCCCACTGCATCTAGCTCAATCTCTGATTTTGAACCAGTCACAGAAGAAGAAGTAATCAGGCTCCTTGCATCTTCATCCCCCTCCACTTGCACCAGTGACCCCATTCCATCACATCTACTCCAGTCCCTTTTTTCTGCTGTCACCTCTCACCTAACAAAAATATTCAACTTCTCTCTCTCTTCCGGTATCTTTCCCTCCTCATTTAAGCATGCCATTATACATCCATTACTTAAAAAAACATCCCTCGACCAAAACTGAGCCGCTAACTATAGACCTGTCTGTAATCTTCTCTTCATCTCTAAACTCCTGGAACGCCTGATTCACACCCATCTTATCCGCTATCTCTCAGATAACTCTCTTCTCAACCCTCTTCAATCTGGTTTCCACTCTTTACACTCTACTAAAACTGCCCTCACTAAAGTCTCTAATGATCTACTGACTGCTAAATATAATGGTCACTACTCCATGCTAATTCTCTTGGATCTCTCCGCAGCATTCAACACTGTGGATCATCAGCTCCTCCTCACTATGCTACACTCCATCGGCCTCAAGGACACCGTTCTCTCCTGGTTTTCCTCCTATCTCTCTGACCGTTCCTTCACTGTATCTTTTGCTTTTTCCTTCTCCTCTCATCTTCCCCTTACTGTTTGGGTTCCTCAAGGATCAGTCCTAAGCCCCCTTCTCTTCTCTTTGTATACCGCCCCTTTTGGACAAACAATCAGTAGATTTGGTTTCCAGTACCATCTCTATGCTGATGACACCCAATTATACACTTCGATATCACGCCTGCCTTTTGAGAAAACACCAGTCATTGTCTTACCGCTGTCTCCAACATCATGTCATCCCTCTATCTGAAACTGAACCTGTAAAAAACTGAACTCCTCCTGTTTGCTCCCTCTACTAACCTACCTTTGCCTAACATTGTCATTTCCGTGTGTGGTTCCACCATTACTCCCCAGCAACATGCCCGCTGTCTTGGGGTCATACTTGATTCTGAGCTTTCATTCACCCCCCCACAACCGATCACTGGCTCACTCTTGTTATCTCCACTTCAAAAACATTTCTAGAATTCAACCTTTTCTTACTTTCAACTCTACAAAATCTCTTACTGTTTCTCTTATTCATTTTTGTCTGGACTATTGTAACTCTCTAATAATCGGTCTCCCTGTTACCAAACTCTCCCCTCTCCAATCTGTCTTGAATGCTGCAGCCAGGATCATATTCCTCACCAATCGTTATACCGATACCTCTACCTTGTACCAGTCATTGTACTGGTTACCCATTCACTCCAGAATCCAGTACAAACTTATTACCCTCACCCACAAAGCACTCCATGGCTCAGCACCACCCTAAATCTCCTCCCTTGTCTCAGCCTACCACCCTACCCTTGCCCTCCGTTCTGCTAATGACCTGAGGTTAACATCCTCAATAATCAGAACCTCCCACTCCTGTCTCCAAGACTTTTCATGTGCTGCTCCAATTCTTTGAAATGCACTACCCAGGTTAATACGATTAATCCCCAATCCCCAAAGTTTTAAGCGTACCCTAAAAATGCATTTGTTCAGACTGGCCTACCGCCTCAGCGCATTAACCTAACTATGCCTGTGTGGCCCATTCAAAATTTTTTTTACCATAATCAGGTTTCTCGCATCATGCTCTCACACACTTTATACATTAAATTAGCCTTCTGTGTCTGTACTGTTACATACTTTGGCTGTTAACTGGTTCATGCAGCATTACATGAACACCCGATTCGTACACTATGGCTGGTCCAGACAATGAAAGCAGTTGTTACCATTTACCTTTCGTGTCTCTCATTCCTCTTGGTACCTATTTTGATCTGTTTTTATTGTTATGCTGTAATGTCTATTGTCTGTACAAGTCCCCTCTATAATGTAAAGTGCTGCGGAATTTGTTGGCGCTATAGAAATAAAATTATTATTATTATTTCAAATAAAAAAATTTAATGAACTAAAAAATGTGGTTAACAGTAGCAGACCAAGCAGTTTTAAAAAATTTAAACCATCATAATTTTACACAAAGCAGGTTAAGCTGTATGGATGAAAATAGTCAATTTTTGGAACCCAAAAATATTTGGTCAACTGTAGCATGCCAAGTGGTTTTTAAAAATGTTAAACCACCGTAATTTTTCACAGAGTATGTTAAACTGTATGGATGACTAATTGAATCTGGAAAACAAATGTAATATTTTCTTTTGAGTTTTATATACCACTGTAATGTCACATTAAGCAGCGCGTTAAAGTCTATGGATGACTAATTGAATCACAAATTTTTTTTTAATGGGTTTTGGCAGGTGAATATACCACCGTAATATAACTCTAACCACATGAAACTCTATGGATGAATTTACTTATTGAATCTAGAAAAAAGTTTTGAACATTTTTTGGCAGTTTTATATACCATCGTAATGTAACAATCACCATGTTAAACTCTATGGATGACTAATTGAATCTATAAAATATTTTTGAATGTTTTTGTTTTTAGTTTTATATACCACTGTAAGGTAACACTAAGCAATGCGTTAAAGACTATGGATAACTGATTGAATCCACAAAAAATGTTTGAACTTTTTTGGTGTTTTATATACCAACATACTGTAACACTATCCACGTTAAACCCTATGGATGACTAAATTAATCAATAAAAACAAATTTGTAATAGTTTTTTTTTAGTTTTAAATACCACTGTAATGTAACACTAACCACGTTAAACTCTATGAATGACTAATTCAATCCAGAAAAACGTTTTTGTTTTTTAATTTTCAATACCACCTTAATGTAACTCTAAGCACGAAATACTCTATGAATGACAATATAGTCAACTATTTCATCCAAAAAAAAGGAATGTGGTCACATGCAGCAGCTTTATATTTAGCAAAGGACTGCAAAGCTCTAAGCCTTGCCTAAAGGCTGTATTCTGCCACTCTCCCTGCTCCTACAACTGACCCTAGGGTAAATGCAGAATGTGTCTGATACAAACAGAAAAGCAAAAAGTCGGATATTTTTGCACACATTGACCCTTCAAAAATTGGCACAAAAGCTAAAAGGGAATTTGTCAGTTAGATCAATCCTCTTAACCAGTCTACATTGGCATGCAGGTCATAGAAAGATGAATAAAATGAAACTTTGATATCTGTGATCTGATATCTCATTCACAAGATGTCTACATTTTTCTTAATATGTAAATGAGCCGTTAAGATCTATGGGCCTGACATAGATCTTCCCGAAAATCTGCCTTCACAGCTTACTTTAAACGAAAGGGGATATTACCAGTGGGAGAGATGTGAATCATGAGAGTGGACTGTCAGTCATTACATGTCTCACACTGGTAATGCTTTAAAGTAAGCTCTGGAGGCAGATTTTCAGGGAGATCTATGTTCAACCCATAGATCTTAACAGCTCATTTACATATTAAGAAAAACATGGATTTCTCTGGAATAAAACATCAGATTGCTGATATCAAGGTATCATTTTGCTTAGTTTTGTATGACCTACAAGTCCATGTAGACGGTTTAGGTGGGTTGACCCTACTGACAAATTCCCTTTTTAATACATTTCCAATTCCTATATTTTATTTGTGAGTGCTGTGCATTGATCTGATTTATGATTACGCAGAATGTTTGCTTGCATTTCTATGTAAATCATCACACAACACCATGTCGTTCTGCGCTGCCAAATTACGGACTAAGATCTGGTTCATTTGTAAACATGTTCTCTGTTCTATCTTACACTTATGTAACGTAATGAGTGGAACAAAAGTCTTAAAGTTCATTCCTCCAAGTGCTGCCAAGAACTTAACACTTACTTTTTTTTCATCTGCTGTACAGTCTCGATGTGTAGATCTGGATACTCGGGACCTAATGCTTGTGATTCCTCGTCCGTTTTGCAGGACTCAGCGTTCGCTGTGATATTTCCTCTTTCTGACCGTGATCATATGACTGTTTTCTGCAGAAAGGAATCTGTGATGCTTCTCTGAGGGGGGAAGAGTTGTTTTTTTTAACTCTTCTGGGATCTGTTCCATTTACACATTCAGTCAATGATCATTTCCAGGCGGAAACCCACAGCCCCTGATGCTGCATGACATTTTTTTTTAAATCTTGTAATTCTTTATCAGTAATCGTAACATGCTTTTTTCTGATACAGAATTCCATTGCACAAGTTGCGTTTAACCCCATCCCGCTGCAGACAATTTTAATTTCTTCCTCCACTTTTCATAACTTTATTTTTCCATCAGGACCAGTTGTAGTTTTGAATATTTGAATTATTTTTACAATATAATGAATTTAAAAGCATAAAAAAAAATCCAGGTAACATTAAATTTCGAAAAAAACAAAACTCAGTTTATCATTGTATTTTTGGGTTTGTTTTTATGACGTTCATTGTATGGTCATAATAATCTGGTAACAGTATTCTCCTGGTACATATGATTTTGGCGATACCAAACTTAAAAATATTTGAAATTTGTAAAAAAAAATTAATTAATTTTCATTTGGATTGTTATTTTTCCAGTCCCATAACTTGTTTGTTTTTCTGTCGATAGAGCTTTTTGGTGGCTATTCTTTTGCTTATTGAGCTTTTGTTTTTAGAGTATCCATTCGAAGGTACGTAGCTTTTTTTTTATTATTGGCAGGGGTGTGGCAGTGAAAAAAATGGGAATTTTTGCACTTCAAATTTTTTATACATAGTTTATCTATAATGCATGAATAATGGGTTAATAATAGTGTACCAATCATAATTTGTTATGACTTTACAGGAGTACCAAGATGGCGGTGACAGGGGCATTCAGCAGGCCACCGGCTATAATAGCAAAACATTGGCACCCTAAGGCTCTGTTGCGTACAGGGGACGATGGGTTCCCAAATGGGCAACCTAGCTGGATTGTGATTCTGAAATGCTGTTGCTAGAGACTTCTAACAGCATTTAAAGGGTCATACAGCAGATATTGGAGCTGGATCTGATTGCTGCTGTTAGGCCGGCGTCACACTGGCGAGTTTGATGCGAGTAAGTCGCACGACTTTCTCGCATCAACAACCGGCACGGCCGCCCGCTCTTGGAGCCGAGTGTGCGGCTGCATAGAAATACATGCAGCCGCACACTCGGGTCCGAGAGCGGGCGGCCGTGCCGGTTGTTGATGCGAGAAAGTCGTGCGACTTAATCGCATCAAACTCGCCAGTGTGATGCCGGCCTCAAAGGTAGATGCTGGCAGTACAACACCACAGGAACCTGCACCAGCTGCATTTATGCCATAAAGAGAGAAGGAATTATGAGATAACACCACCACTAGAGGGAGCACAGGAGCTTATTGTATACTGTGCTATTAGTGACTTCAGTTTATGCAGTACGCTCCCTCTAGTGGTTGCTGCAGTTAACATTATGTTTTATTTCAAAGGGTTTGTACCACTTGAGAGCAGCATGATGTCGGGGTAGTGACCCTGATTCCAATGATGTGTCACTTAATGGGCTGCTTGTTGTGGTTTTGATAAATTCACAGTTTTATTAGCAGGAGATTATCACTGTAGAACTCGTAAACCTCCTGCCAGATAGTCCTCCATATTCGTGATCTCTGTATAACCCCTCCCTCTCCACTGATTGGCAACTTTTAGCCTATGCACAGTGCACAGAGCAAGCTACCAATCTGGGATGTGGGTGGAGTTATACAGAGCTCAGTCTTCACAGAACGGGCAGATAAAACAGGGATTTTATCAAATCTACAGCATGCGGACAAGTAAGTGTCACAGCTCTGGAATCAGTGTCTCTGCTCCTACATCATGCTGCATGCTTTCAGATGGAGGTAGCAATATCCCGTTGATAGACTCCCTTTAAATTTAGGTCTTTGCTGAGGATTTGGAGCTCAACAAAGTTCCTATCACTTTAAAGAGTTATTCAAGCATTTACACAAGATGGAAGGTTCACTCCCCTCCCCTCCACATTTCAGCTGTTATTATTTGTCATTATGCCAGGCTGGGGAAGCATCTGCATTGCCTGCCCGACATAACACAGCTGCTGCAGATGCCAGTGGTATTAAGGCAGGAGAATATGGGTGGAGGATCTCCCTCTGCCCTGGTATCAGCGGCATCCTCTGCAAATTTTCAGTCGTGTCTGTGCTGGAGCCTGGCACGTTGGAAGAAAAGTGGACACTACTGGATCATGCCAGTGGAGTTATAGCTGGGGCAGATTTATCAAGAAGACTATCTAAGAAGAAAAATGACTTTTATGCTAATAGCAACCATTTACAGCTCTTATTTTAGCAGAGCTTTTGAAAATCGAAAGCTGAACACTGAAATCAAAGGGTCACACAATTTTGCCACTCGCAGAAATATGATATTGGATAATTTTCCTTATTTAGAAACAACAAAATATAACAAAGTTAAACTTCTGAAGGGGTCACAAACCTTCAAGCAATATTGTAGGTCCATATCTGATGCAAAAATTATTGGTTAGCCCTTATCGATAATGTGTCCTATGTGTGCAATGGTAACAACAAAGATAGCAATGTAATGGTGGGTTATTCCCCAAAACGTAAGTTATCCTTTATGCAATGTATATGATACGTCTCGATCATTGGGGTCTGACCACTGGGACCCTCTGTGATCCCCAGAGCATGTCTCTGGATGCTGGGAACCAGGGCACTGCAGATTGACGTCTTGCATAGAACAAATTAAGCATGCTTCATCTCTGCTCAATTTATTGTCTATGGGACAACTGGATTTATACGACCACGCACATTTCGGCTCCATTCAAGACGTGACTTTGCAGAGCCTGGAATCCTGAGCCCCTTTGTAGGCTAAATTTGCAATTTTAGCAAAGACCATTTAAGTTGGAGCGCACACTATTAGAAATTATAAGTCTCTGTCCCTATTACAGAAGCTAAAATAGTGTCATTTTGGCATCCATTTTTCTAAATTCATTTTTTGAAATGCATAGTGCCTACAGTGAAACATGGTGGAGGCAGTGTCCTAATGTAGGCCTGCATGATGTTGCTTGTGTTGGGGAGCTACATTTCATTGGTGGTAGCATGAATTCACACATATACAGCTCTATATTGAAAGATAAGATGCTGCCATCACTTTGTGCCTTTGGTAGACGTGCACTTTTCCTTGACAATGACCTAAAACACACATTTGCTGCATTTCTGAAGAAGAACAGTTGAAAGTGATTCAATGGCCAAGTGTTTTCCGATATGAGCCAAACCGAACACCTATGGGGAATTCTGAAGAGACAAGTTGTCATCACTCTGCATCCAGCATCCAGGCTCTAAAAAGAGCTTGTTTTTGAAGAATGGAAAAAGATAAGCATTACAATATGTCACCAACTTATTCATTCCAGGCCTAGAATACTCAATGTTGTCCTTAAAATCATGGAGGTAATACAAAATACTAGTCGTAGAAGCTTTTTGATGAGGAATGTACTCTATGAATGAAAACTATATTAATTAGTCCTAACTTTCATGTTATGGGTTAAACAAATGTACCATGAAAGTCGGTCTTGTTAAAATTTTGGAAATTGTTCTTCTGTTCAGTGAGATATTGATTAAAATCTCATTTTTCAAGGGAGGTGTACTCACTTATGCTGAGTACTGTATATTACAATAATTTTTAGTATGCACACAAATTCGACATTGCCATGCAACTTATGAAACATTGGTCTCCTGCTCTTTTGCACGCACACATACATACATCTCCACTATGGCTCCCCCAGTGATGGTTTTAACTAGGTACAACATTGCTTTTTTTTTTTATATAAAACTACAATTAATTTCTACTTTTTGTGACTAAATTCTAATAATAGTGCCTCACTCATTCTAATGGCTATATGCAGCAACTGCAAGATCACAGTTCACATCACGCCGATCCCGCATCTTTGCTGGTAGATGATCTGACATCACGATCTGTATCTCTAAGGTAGAGACTTTACTTCAAGCAGTGCCGACGCGGTCAACATCGTGACATCTCAACGTGTGACCTTATGACACCCATTGATGTTCGAGGCCTAGTTGAGCCTGGACATGAAGAGGATGGAGATGTGGCACACGATGTTCGACAGAAGAGGACCAGACCAGTGATAAACGTGCAATCCTCACAATATCTGCACTGCTCCCTTGGAGACCGGCGGCAGTAGCCTGTGATGTTGTGTGATGAAGGTGATGGACAAGGAAAGAGGAGAGGCCAGTGCAATTAACATAACATATACATAACAGATAACTGATATCGGGCTGCATGGTTCTCACAGATGAAGATGACGACGACGACAGATACGTCTTACAAATGGTCATACGTGGCAGCGTTTTAGGCCATGTGCACACGTTCAGTATTTGGTGAATTTTCTACATCAGTATTTGTAAGCCAAAACCAGGAGTGGGTGATAAATACAGTAGTGCTGACGATAGATAGATAGATAGATAGATAGATAGATAGATAGATAGATAGATGGATACATAGTTATTATCTATATAACTATATGGGCATAAATACAAATCATGGAACCCCAAAGCTGAAGTCCTATTTGGGCCCCCCTCAAAAAAAAAAAATATTTAGCATGGTCACAGAATAGCCCTCCACACAATGATGGCACCCACACAGCCCTTCATACGGTATGGTGGCCCCCCCAAACTCTACACACTTTATAATAACCCACACAAATTATAGTAGCCCCCACTAGCCCAACAAACAGTATAATCGACTCCCACATAGCCTTGAGAACAGTATAATTGTCCAACACACTGTAATGGCCCACACACAACCCTCCACACTGTATAATAGCCAACACTATTCCTCTAAACAGAAAAATGGCCCACACTCAGACCTAAAAACAGTATAATGGCCTGCACACAGCCCTTCAAACAGTATAATGACACCCACACATCCCTACAAACCGTATAAAGGCTCTCATAAGCCCTCCAAACAGTATCATGGCCCCCACATAGCCCTCCAAACAGTATAATGACCTCCATGCAGCTCTACAAACAGTATATTGGCCCCTACACAGCCCTCCATACTGAATAAATGCCCCCAAACAGCCCTTCAAACAGTATTATGTCCCCCACTGCACTCCAAACAGTATAATGCCCCCCTACAGCACTCCAAACAGTATAATAGTGTTAAGGTTCGTCGGATGCAGTAAATAGCAGGAGGCAGAAAAGGGGTTAACAAGAATTTACTTAAGCAGTAACTGAATGCGAATTCAAGGAAACCTCCGCGCAGGGAGGTGACAAGGCAAATAGTGTACTATACAATAAGCGCAACAAGAAGGGAGAAGAACGAAGGTAATGACTTATCGATTGGAGTTCATGTTGGGGAGTGGTTAGAACAGCTCCCAACGGCGTCGCAGTCCGTGCACAAAGTATCTGGCTCTGCTGTGTAGGAACGAGATGCATTGTCTACTTACCATGCCATAGTATCCAGATCCGTTGGTCTTGGGTCCATTGATCCCAGGCCCGTTGAAGAGGGGATACAGTTCTTTCTGTTGGTTCCTCAAGGGTGACACAACACACCGGGAGCACAACGCCGTACAGGCCGCAGGGGTGACAAGGCCTCGCACGGAATCACAACGTTCAGGAAAAGTCGGTACGTCTGCTGCACTACCCGTTACAGGTCTTGTTCGTGGAGGGGCACTTGGTAATGGATGTAAGATTCAGACAGTCTGTAAAGGGCTGGTGTCAGTGGCGGTAGTTGAGGAGAGGGAGTCAACCTTCGTCCTGCTCTGTAGTCACCTTCCCGCCAAATCCCTCTCCTTCCCACGCTCCGTTCCTTTTAAGTCTCCCATGCCCCTTTCTGTCAGATTCTCAAGCTCTCCCCACACAGACAAGTCTCCCCCCTGCAACAGTGATGACGGCCCTGATAGTTCTGGCTCCAGAGCGTATCTCGGACCGATGACACTGTTCCTGTTCACCCTCTTACACTCGCTCCCCACACAGCCCTCCAAATAGTATAATTGCCCCCACACAGCCCTACAATCAGTATAATTGCCCCCATACAGCCCTACAATCAGTATGCTTTAGGATTGGTCAGTGCCCTATGTAATGTATTCATATTGGCACATGATGCTTGGACAGATTTTGGATTTATGGGATTTTAAATCGCAATCCAGCCTTAGTACATAGTGATGTTGCAGTAATGAGGACTTCCCAAAGTGCTGGACCTAATAAGACTTATTGGCTGGTGCAGCCCTGTGAGTATCTTGTAGGTAAGTTATGCTGAGAACAGGGTACAGCCCTAAGTACTCACAGCGACTTGGAAGTGTTGGACAAAACATGCAGCCACTCAGCCTGCAGCCCTCGGCTTGCTCTACTAAGGGAGCATCACATGGACCCCAGTCCTGGTACAGAACCACTGAAGACAATCCAGGTTTAAGTTCAGCAACATTTTTGTACTATGCCTATAAGGGCTCATTCAGACATTCGTTTTTTTCACGTACGAGAAAAACGATGATTTTGATAAGCGTTTGATCAGGGTGTCATTAGTTTTTCTCGTACGTGAAGACAAAAAGGTTTCTCCACTCTCTCCTATGTGACAGTCCATGAAAATTAGACCGCTCTCAGATGTCATCCCAGTGCAGTCCGATTTTTTCATGGACCCATAGACTTGCATTGCCGATTTTGATCATATCCTTTGTGTCCACTCGGTTCTTAATCTTTCTGTGCTGCCATGTGATTAAATAAAGCATATGGAAAAGTTATGACGAAATCCAGATACCATATACAGAGCTGCCACTAGGAATTTCGGGGCTCCATACTGGCAAAATTTTCCAGCCTCCTTGAGACTCCGCCCAGGCTCCCCCCAGCTCCACCTCCACTCTTCGAACCTTCCACAATCCCACCACCCACTCTTGGAAAAACTCAACTTCTCCACCACATCCTCACCAATCAGATATTAACAATTTCCATCAAACACCAGATCACATTCATAACCAGCAGCTTTTCATCTGGCCAAAGGAATTTTTAAGCTGCCACCACGACATGGTAGACTCTTTTGGCCGGAATCTACTCTACTCTCACCTATTAAATATAAGTATATTTTTATGCATTTTTCTTTAAGGGAATGAGTCACATAATTTTTTTCTAAATGACCATTAATACCACATATGAGGGACAAATACCATCACACCATGACCAGACCACATATTACCACCACATGGTGAACAAATAATACCACATACAAGGAAGAAATACCACCACACCATGACCAGATATTACCACCATGTAGTGACCGAATACTACAATACTGATCATTAATAAAAAAAAAAACAACACAATACTACAGGAACTCTGTATTTACTGTCAGTTTACCGGTAATACAGTGATCACCAGTGACATTATACACAGGAGTTCTATATATAGTGTCAGTGTACAGGTAATACAGTGATCATCAGTGACCTTATACAGAGGAGCTCTGTATATAGTGTCCGTGTACAGGTAATACAGGGATCACCAGTGACATTATACACAAGAGCTCTGTATATAGTATACAGTGTTAGTGTACACATAATACAGTGATCACTAGTGACATTATACACAGGACCTCCCTATACAGTGTATAGTGCCAGTGTACAGGTAACACACTGACTCACCAGTGATGTCTCTAGCTTAAGTCCTTCATCTTTGCTTTTCTTTTTCATGCAGCGCAGACTGCCATCACTTCTTCCAGCCAGGACTCGTCTCTGCATAAAATAACACCTAGAGCACGGCTTTCAGAGCGCATTCCCTGCTTTTTCCCTTTCTTCTACACTACACATCTGAATACAGATATGCACTCACCATTAATATATAATTGGCTACTATGCAACCCACCATTCCAAATATAAATTATAATCCACCACTGTGCCCCAACTAACTATACATAGCCACTTTCACCACCTAATAAATATATAAATTAATTAGCACCTGTACTCTTTCCCCCAATTCATTACCAGTCACTGCATTCTCAACACCCCCCACCACGTACCTCCCGCTCCCTTGATTCATTATATTTACATGCCCCTTCCGCCCCAATTCATTGTCATGTCTTCTCTGTCTCCCACGCTCGATTCATTATCAACAGCTCTCCCCCCACATTTAAAATATAATTTATTCCCCCACTCTCAAAATTCATTATTTGCTCTCCCCACAGGTCATCATTTGCTCTCCCCACCCCCACCTTCAATTCACTTGCTTTCCCCATCCCTCACTTGCAATCATTTGCAGTCTCCCGTCCCCTCCCCCCACTTCATCATGTGCAGACTCCTCCCTCAAACTTCATGTGCAGTCTCCTTCCCCCCACTTCATCATGTGCAGTCGTCTTTCCCCCACTTTATCATGTGCAGTCCCCTTTCCCTCCCACTTCTTCATGTGCAGTTCCCTTTCCCTCCCACTTCATCATGTGTAGTCCCCCTCACCCCCACTTCATCAATTGCAGTTCCTCCTCCTCCTCTTCCTCACCCATTTAATTCATTTTATAAAGAAAACAAAAAAGTTTTTTTTTATACTTACCTCACAGACGCTCCCCAGCTTCCAGCGTCGGGTACATGTCGGCACGTACGCGATGACGTCATCTCGTACGCGCCGCTGCCGTCACCTTACATGAAGTACACAGAAGACGGAGGGAGTGGGAGCTGCACAGCTGTTAAGGTTAGATGGCCGTGCACAGCTCCGAGAAAGCTCAAGGGCACCAGCGCCGACGTGTGCGCCGCAGCGCGAATCACTTTAATGCACGATTGGGCCCGGTGAGCAGAAGCACTTAAGCGGGGCTCCGGACCTGCAGGCCCATCTGTGTAGTGGTGCTCACTGGGCCCCATACAGCAGTAAGGGCAGTAATGCCCTGATGGCGGCCCTGACCCTGTAGTGCAAATGCAGAATCCTGCCTCGCTTGAGAAACAATTAGTCTCTCCCCTGTGTATTACCCTGTAGCTCCGCTTGTTCAAATTGACCATTCAGCAACACCAACAAGGCTCAGACGACAATCTCTACCCCATACTTTACACTGCAATTCAAATTCACCAAATTGACTGCAAATGTTGGACAAAACGTTAATGCATGAAAAATGAATAATAACCAGACAATTGCAGCACATAAAATAAAGGAAACAAACTTAAAAAAAAGATATAAGTCTGGAAATCTACCCTGATGTACTTTAGAATTTATAAGCAAAGAGCTGAAAGAAATAATAATGTACAAAACAGAATACATGTTGGCAATACGATATACTGTGATTAGCGATTCAATAGGCGTTGATAATGCTACTGATAATGTTTGGGAAGTAATACATTGCCCAGTTACTAGAACTGTTAAAGTCACAGGTTGCCTATAAGGATACCGCCATTGAATTTGCTTTGTATTCTCCTTGTCACTGGTTTATCACAAACACAAGCGACTTTATGTCTGTGCCATTGAGGCAGATGAGAAGGCTGCTGTGGAGTCAGGAGGGTCATCTCTGGTGGTATCAGTTATGGCTGAGGACGTGGTTTGATAGATGACTACACTCTGAAATAAAAGACATTTTTGTATAACAGAAGTAAAATAGTGATGAGCGAAACTGCTCGGAAAAGGTGTTATCCAAGCATGCTTGTGTGCTAATCGAGTGCCCGAGTGCCTTTGACGTGCTCTAATAATATGCATGAGTCCCCGCAGCTGCATGTCTCGCCGATGTTCGACAGCCACAACACATGCAAGGATTGTCTAGCAAACAGCCTATCCCTGCATGTGTTGCGGCTGTCGCACAGCCGCGAGATATGCAGCTGCGGGACTCGAACATATTTTTTGAACACGCCTAAGACACTTGGACACTCGGTTAGCACACGAGCATGCTCGGATAACACCTTATCCAAGCACGTACACTCATCACTAAAGTGGAACAATTCTTAATACTTTCGCGTAGAAAAGTCCTTGACAACTAGACACAACATCCAGCAAATTAGCTTTAGTTGATGATCATATATATTTTTTCTCAGTTTTTAGTACTCAGAATGTACAAGGGTGTACAGTCATGGCCAAAAGTTTTGAGAATGACACAA
>VIAB01007385.1:45208-63283 GCA_009801035.1 Oophaga pumilio | reverse complement strand
TCACATGGACGGGATAGTACGTCCGATGGCAGAAAGGGGTTTAAAGCAAACATAAACTAAATGCATGTAAGGGTAGTCTGTATCTACAGCAATTCAAGGACATCAAATCCAAATACACCACTGACAAAGAGAGGTCATGCTTACCAATATCTGGTCATAATACCAATATACTGTGAAATGTAAAAGTTTGGACACCCCTCTTCAAAATTACTGTTATTGTGAACAGTTAAGCAAGTTGAAGATGAAATCATCTCTAAAAGGCCTAAAGTTAAATATGACACATTTCCTTTGTATTTTAGGCAAATATACATATATATGGGCTGATGCTAAAATTTGGGCACCCGTGGAGATTTATGTGCTCAGATAACTTTGACCAAGGTTTAATTAGCCTTCTGGGTTATGGTTTGTTCACTATCATCATTAGGAAAGGCCAAGTGATGCAAATTTCCCAGCTTTATAAATACCCAGACTTTTCTAACCTTGAGCTAAAAAAAATAGCAGCCATGTATTCTAAGCAGCTGCTTAGCACTCTGAAAATAAAAAATGGTGGAGGCCTACAAAGCAGGAGAAGGCTATAAGAAGATAGCAAAAGCGTTTTCAAGTTGCCCATTCCTCAGTTCAAAAAGTAATTAAGAAATGACAGTTAACAGGAACAGTGGAGGTCAAGATAAGGTTTGGAAGACAACGCAAAATTTTAGAGAGCTGCTCATAGGATTGTTCAAGAGGCAAATCAGAACCCTTGCTTGACTGTAAAAGACCTTCAGAAAGATTTAACAGGCTCTGGATTGTGGTACATTGTTCTACTCTTCAGAGACACCTGCATAAATATTGTTCTACTCTTCAGAGACACCTGCATAAATATGGTCTTCATGGAAGAGTCATCAGTAGAAAACCTCTCCTGCATCCTCAGGACTCATTCCCATAAAATTCAACTTCAGAAGTATACAACAGAACAACTAAATAAATGAATAGACAAAACCCAGATAAAATCCGGAGAAAAGGAGTGTCTATATCGACAAGTAGAATAGACAGAAATTTTATTAATAAATTCACAACACAGAATAATCAAAAATATAAAAGAAGCTAACATGTCAACACGAAGATGCAGCGGAGGATATAAATTAGACATAAAGTCGTATAATTAAATAGTCAAATTTTCAAGGTAAAAAAACATACAAGGCCTTCTTTGTTAAAGAACGCAATGGATGTTCAAAACGTGTAGCTGTGTCTACACTCATGATGGAATTTATTTTTTAATCCAATACATTTTTGCAAGCTTGGAAGCTGGATAGCTGGATCATCTTTTCTTTTCATTCCTACAAGTGTTTCCTTGCAGACCAGTGCCTCCTGGGATGCCTAGCTGGGATGAGCTGGTTTATCCTTTTTCTATCATTGTACTATACATGAGATACAACATTCATTCACATTGAAAAATTAGAATCCATAACAATTTCCAGCAGGTATATAATGTTGCATAGGCCATTTCTAGGGTCACAGCCCAAGATGAAATGGGAGTGCGCACCTACATATGCATACAAAGGGTAAATAAAGTGCCCCCTAAAATGCCTGCTTTGTAAATGAGATCTTATGTCTGTCTCTTCGTAATAAAACATTAAAGACAAGCTCTGATAATTCTTCTGACTCGTCTTTTAATTAAGTCCTCATCCGTCCCACCGCACCATTTATCTTTGTGTTGTTTGCATATATCTATCTTCTTTCAAACAAAAAAGTGTTTCAGAATATGCTATTTATTACCTAAAGACCTCGTTATGAGACTCTCCTAATTACTCATATTAAACAAACTCATGTACCAGCACAGAGTGTCCTAAAATGCTTAGTGAATTATCAATGTCTCTCCATTTATTGATTTAGCCATTGGCCATTCTAGCGGAAACATCATTTGTATGCAGCCTAGGTCCTGAAGCTTTGCTGCCTTGATGAAAGGATCATTTGTTAAGACTGCAAAGAAATGTAAGTACTAAGCAGTGCGGAGTATACCAGGAACAGCAAGTATATAGAATGACATATAAGTAACATAGTCACAACTGGCCCTGATGCCTGAGAGGGGCAATAAGACCTCTGCCATACAGGAAACACTAATATTATAGATAGAAGGAAGGAGGGAAGGTACAGATTTTACACTGGGGCACAGTTACTACACAGATCTGCTGGTAATGTATTTACTGCATATGCATCACTATAAGTAAGCTACGTTTATAACATTACTACCACAAAATCATGGGCATAAAGAAATCCAGGATACTAAACAGTATACTAAAACATAATTAATCTTTATTAACTACTGTACTAAATGCAATGCAAAATCAATCAGAGTGCAATTAAAAAATGCAGGGAAATAACGCCTAAGATTACCTACAGAAACGAGATGGTTATGCCTAGAACAAAAAGGTTCTATAAATATGTTTCAAATTATTATTATTATTAAACAGCCTAGTACAATGCAGGCTATGCTTAACAACAGTTAATACAAGCCATGTTAAATAACGCTTGTGCAGGGGAATCAAATCAATAGTAACAAGTACAAACAGGTATGTAAGATCCATTCTACCCAATTTGTTCATGAACAACTAAATATTATGATGCTATTGCCCTGTGGGCATGTAGTGTCTAATAATATATAAGATTATCGACATAAGCAAGTAGGTGGAAGAAGAATAAAGATTACTTATGCGTCATAATGGTGCTTACAAGATGGGTGTTGGTAAAGTGTGTTCCCTGCTACCCCGACGCACGTTTTGCCATTTCCTTGTCCCCATCAGTCCATATTAAATTATTTCTAATCCCTGCTCTTTTCTAAAGATTTGTACCCTAAATCCTATAATTAGGGATAGCTTATAGGTAATATTCACTGTTAATAAGAAAGGGAAAAAAGCCGCTGCTTTGTGTCATTATGAATTCTAGGTTATTATAGCATGCCTAATAGTAGAACAATATTGTCTTAAAACCATATGTATTTTTCCACAATTAAATCCCTTTTTTCCCTTGTACTATGGAACTGTAGCCTGGTATAATCCATTAAATAGCATTAAAGGGAATTTGTCAGCAGCTTTTTGCTATGTAATCTGAGGACAGCATGAGATAGGGGTTAAAATGCAGAATTCAACAATGTGTCACATGTCCGGCTGTGTGCTGCTGTTTACTTACAGTGAACCTTTAATCACTTTGTGATTATAATTGCTGAGAATACAGCAGCGAAAGCAGCATGTGAGCCCTTGTCTGACTTCACCCCCTCCTGTGATGAGCAGCTTACTGTCTATAGCTATGTACACTGGAATCCTTGTGGGGCGGAGTTAGCTTTCTCAGCTCTGCTGCTTTGCTAAATCTAAAAACTTTGATTCTGTCAAAACTGCTGCACACAGTAAATGATGTGATACATCATTGGATTCAGGGTCTCTTTGCCTACATCAGGCTGATCTCAGATGAGGTAGAAAAAAACCTGCTGACAGATTCCCTTTAATTCAGCCCATTGATGAGAGTAATGCTGCTTTTCAGAGGTATCTGTTTTAATAAATAATTGTATTCCTTGTAATATAACAATTCTGGAGCATCTTTTCTTATAATTATTTTCCAGATATATAAGAATGTATGTCAGTTTATTAATACATTTGTAGAAATTAAAACAGAAGAACAATACAATCCGTAATTATATGATAATGTGTTTCTAAATTGTTATTTCATGGGGAATGTAGGTGCTTAGTAAAATAGACATGTCAGGAGAGATGACTGGTCTGCTTTAAGCCTTACACGGCTGTCACACTCAGCAACTCATTAAGTCAGTCAGGACTCATCAGTATTTTCTGTGTCAGGGTGCTCTTCTTGGCTGTTTACGTCACCTACCGTGGGTGACAAGAAACAAGGTGACATCAACACTTCTGTCTGCAAGTAAATTTATATAAAATAAAAGGTAAAGTCAAAGGTATTTACTAAAATAGACATGTCAGGAGAGATGACTGGTCCCCACTTTAAATCTCCCACGGCTGTCACACTCATCAACCCATTAAATCTGGGCTCATCGTATGTTTTCCATGTCATGATGCGCTTTCTGGCTGTCCATGTCACCTACAGTTGATGATGGTGACAAGTGACAAGGTGACCACATTTCTATGAAATAAAAGGTAAAGCCCATACATCTTTCCTGGACTCTGCACAGCTCATCATTTTCAGAAATTTTTGATTAATTTTAGTTAGAGAAGAACGGATACAATGGGATCACTGTGAGCGGTAAACTAATAGAAAGTTATAGAAAGCATAAATATAGTAAACAAAATAAAGGATAAAATGAGTACAAACTAAGTAAAGATGAAAGAATGTAAATTAAATTTAAATAAAACCTAAAAAAAATATTTATACTGTGTAAAGTGTCTTTAAAAAGCCCGGATGGTTCAGAACATGCAGCGAGACTTTGATCTCAAGGTTTCAAAACCCCTGGACTTTCCTGCTACTCTGCGTCCTTCTTATTAAATATGACCAAACTGCTCTTATTGGCTGATTAGCATTTGATTTTTGACAAATTTACTTACCACATAAGGTAAAGATAAGTAAATATTTTATAACGGTTATGTAGAGAATTATTATCAGTTCACTATGAAAAATCAAACAAGAGAAAAAAGGAGTAAAAAACACTTTGCTATTGCAAAAATAAGTTCATTTATTTATAAAAAAATCTAGGTCACACGTGGGTCCAGAGCAAGCGGCTTAAACATTCAAGGGGTAAGCAACTCTATACTAAGGCAGCTAATATTCACGGTATATTGATAGGTGGATTCACATTGCAAACTACATATACTGGTGTGTTTACCATTGCAGCATATGTGTCTTGACTCAAGACACATATGCTGCAATGGTAAACACACCAGTATATGTAGTTTGCAATGTGAATCCACCTATCAATATACCGTGAATATTAGCTGCCTTAGTATAGAGTTGCTTACCCCTTGAATGTTTAAGCCGCTTGCTCTGGACCCACGTGTGACCTAGATTTTTTTCTAAATAAATGAACTTATTTTTGCAATAGCAAAGTGTTTTTTACTCCTTTTTTCTCTTGTTTGGTGCTTGCATATTTGGAGTACACTCTTTTATATAGTCCTTCATTTTGGGGCAAATATCGTAGATATATGCTTGTGCACATTTATGATATATACCCCTCTTTTTTGTACTGGTCTGTATTTATCACTATGAAAAATAATGCAGGTATATACTGGCATAGACTATATCCAGATAGAGCAATGTGTTGATATGGAAAAATAACACTTTTCTTGGCATGAAGTAAATCTTCCTTAATCAGAAACATATATTTCTTGCTTTTTTGCTGTACTTTGCATAAATCATTAAGGAAAATTGCCATCTATTACTGCATGCAGTGAGAGCAGTGTGTGTATACTGTATTGGCACGCTACAACAGCTATTTTCTTGATAGTTTAAAATCGTGACCGCTGTTTTATGGAAATCAGCTTTTGCTTTTTCATATAAATACATGATTTGAAATCTCTGCGGTGAGACAGAAAGCTATAATTTAAAGGGATTACATTAAACAAATGGCTGCCTTTTACATCTGTGAAACACATTCCTCTTGCGCATTCTCATTTTTAGCTGTCATTGTGTCTGCTTCACGCAAAATGCTAAAACTTCACTGTTATCCTGAGGAATTAAAATTTATTTTTCTGTTTTGTCAAAATAAGAGATCTGTGCTTTACTGTTTCTCTAATCTGTTTCACGCATCCAAAAATTATGGTCGGACTGGCCAAAGGTCTCCTGACCCAAACACAACAGCCTCATATGCATAAATGAGGCTGCTGAGCTCAGGTCTGAATTCCAACGGCCGCCCATATATTGTTGTGTGTACTGTCATTTCACTGGTGGCATTGGCATGGTATGACATTCTTTCACCTGAGGTCGGGGGAAAACTGTTTTTGGGGGTCAGATACTCAAAGATCATTTTTTTAAGATCATATTGATATGTCATAAGTTGCAATTGGGGAAAACCCCCAAATTTCACTTTTACCCTACCTGTAGGCCTCAGCAAATTTGTAGTTATATTTTATCATTATGCATTGAGTGAGATAGAAAAGCTCTCAATTTTCTGATTACTGTTAATGTACTCCAGATACTTATGTGGGACAACATAAAGCAATAGATGAGGAACCACCCCTGTAGGCCATACAAAATGTCACTTGTACCAATTGTTACTTTTTAGGCTAAAATGTTGGATCCAAAGGTGATCCACATTGTAAGTTAAACTTTGGACTCTAAGTTATTGTGGTAGTTGGTAGATTGCATTTACTATGAAGACTATAAAAAATATAAAGGCGTTGGCTAGTTTACAAAACGTATTTTCATACACCCAATAAGGGACTTTTGAGCTAGTAGAGGGCAGGTTATGATCTTAATCTCTTTGCCGAAGTGGAGAGTAGTTAAAAAAGAACATCTCTCTTTCCGGAGGACGTGTCCCCCATTACTCAGACAACCCATTGATTTGCAGGAAAATTAATCACTTATTACTAAGTTTTCCCACAAATTACAGCTGATTGCTTGAGGTCCCTGGAGGGCGACACTTTGTGCACAGTTTATTTTCAAGGGATACTGTGTAAAATGGACAGCACATGGATCATTGTTAATCAATGTGCTAGAACACATATGTTTTTTTTATCACATTGACCAATGGTGTGTGTGAAAAAAATCAACTAGTTTCATCTTTTTTCGGATGAGAAGCACCTATCCATTGCAATGGTTGTGTAAAAAATGAATGTATCCATATGACATCCGTTTTTAACGGATCCATTGCAATTATCAGCATAAGAAACTGTGTTTGGCCTTGTTTCCTTTTTCAGCAACGATGAGAATATGGATGACAAATTGTTAGTTTTTTCTGAATGAAAAATTTCATACAACTGATTGGACTTGATGTCATAAGGATGACACATCGCTTTGGCCTTGTAGCTTAAATATTGCCCTTTGTAAAGAAAAGAGACCCTAGATAGAATTCAGACCTAAAATATATTAATAACTTTATTTTCATGTTATTTTCAGATCTAAATAGAAAATAAAATCCTCAGTGGAATATGAAGTTTTTGAAGAACAATTTAATAAAACTGATAACAAATTGAAATGATGTTCCCTTGTATTTCATAGAACACTGGATGCATTCAGCCATATTAGTTATATGTCCTCGACTCCGGTAAACTCTCATCTTAGGTTTCTTGGTGACTTTGGGTTTAAAGATTGCCTTTCATCATCCATCCTTGACCCAATTATCTTCCAATGATGTGCTCTTCTTTGTTCCAGACAACAACAATGAGAATCTACAGACAGTGATGATCATCTTTAGCAGACAACTATTATCCTATTATGCTGCAAGAGTGTCCTGAAGAAGGTGACATCATTGAAAGCTGCCTCTTTGGTATTTCATCTCTTCCTCTCTTTCTCCACAAGTACTGTTTTTCAGTACTTTCTCCTTATCAAAATTTACCTAAAGAGTCACTGACATGTATATTTGTATTGTATGTGTATATGTGCTTGCAATGTAGTGTTAATATATTAACCCCTTAACAACTGCAGATTCGAATTAAAATGGCGGTTGCTAAGGAGCCTTTTTCCTTCATTACCGTTTTAAAATGGCGATCTGAAATAAACCTATAGCGTCCCCTCAGAGTCTGAAAATCTTTGGGGTCTCAGCTACTGGATTTTCAGGTCCTCGATCATGTGATTACGTTATTCAAACAATAACGGCGATCACGTAAAAAAGTGTACCTGCTATTAAAATAATTTCTCTCTCTTCTGACATGATATACATGGCCCTCCGATTCCTCTTCCTGAAAAAAAATGGTGGGCACATACGCAGTGCTCCCGTAGAGATCTGCCGGCACCTGTCAGCAACAGATATTTTTCCTATTGGTTCCTTTTGATCATTGTGATAGAGCCTATCACAGTGATCAAAAGCCAATAATTAGCAGGTCATCCGCGCCCTCCCAGTGTCATACCCTTAGTCAGATTAATTTTATTTTATTTTATAATTTTTATTTCTTTCATTTTTCGTCATTTGGATTAGACTTAGGGTTAGGGTTGGGCTTAGGTTGGGTTTAGGGTTGGACTCAGGCTTAGCACTAGGCTTAAGGTTAGTGTTGGGTTTAGGGTTTGTTTAGGGTTGATAATTAAATAAAAACCATGATGATATGACAACTAGTGTTGAGCACAAGTGCTCACTAATCGAGTTTGCATTGGGTGCTCGGGTATGTTCGAGTCTCCGATCTGCATGTTTTGCTGCTGTTAGACAGCCCCCAAAAAATGCAGGGAATGCCTAGCATAGAAGGGCAATTCACGCATTTTTTTTGGAGTCTAACAGCAGCGAAACATGTGAGGACTCGAGCATGTCACTTGAGCACCCTCAATACTCGGTGCATACCCGAGCACCCGATGCAAACTCGAGTAGCGAGCACTTTCGCTCAACACTAATAAGGACATATTCAATATGACAACCTAATGTAAGCAAATTCTGTGTAGTACCTTTGGGTTCAAAATCCTCACTATACCCCTGGATAAAATACTTCAGGAGTGTAGTTTCCAAAATGGGGTCAGTTGTGGGGGGTTTCTGCTGTTTGGGCACTTTAGGGGCCCTGCAAATGTGACATGTCACCAACAATCTATTTCAGCCAATTTGTGTTCCAAAATTCAAATATTGCTACTTCCACAGCCCTGCTGGTTGTCCAAACAGAACTTTTTGACTACATATGGGGTATCGCCGGGCTCATAAAGTGGGTAACAAACTGTGGGGTTCACTTTTTGGTATTACCTCTTGCAAAACTGAGAAATTTGGGGCTAAAGCAAGATTTTTGTAAAAAAAAATGAACATTTTTAATATGACAAACTAATCATGGGCAGACACTGACAACTTGGGTTCCCTGTGCAACAAATGTGTCAAGGCCCCCCCTCTGCCCGGCATGCTGCTTATGATGAGGGCAATCTGGCAATGGGACCCCCAAAGCCTCGGGCTACAAGCAACAGGCCAGATTGCCCTTATTATTAATGCTCTGCAAGCATGCAGGAGCGTACATAGAAATCACAGGGCCCCATAGCAAACGCTCAGCAGCTCTATAGATAAAGAATACAATAGAGCAGAGACAGAACATGCACAACTCTGCTCTATTCAGGATAAGATTGCAGAGTGCTGTTCTCAGAATCTCTGGGGGGCCCCAGTGGTGGAAGAAAAATGAGAAATTGCTTATCAACTTTGAACCCATCTAGCGTCCTAACAAAAAAAAGTTATGCTTAAAAAATTATGCAGATAAAAAGTAGACATATGGAAAATGTTATTTATTAATGAGTTTGAGTGGCTTAACTATCTAATTTAAGGGCATAAAAATGTAAAGTTTGAAAACTGCAAAATTTTTTGTCAAATTTTCTATATTTTCATAAATATACGCAAATCATATTGACCAAAATTTACCACTATCATGAACTACAATATGTTGCAAAAAAACAATCTCAGAATCGCGGGAATCTATTATAACGTTCCAGAGTTTTTACCTCATAAATGGACATTGGTCAGATTTAAAAAATGTTGGCCTGGTCAATAAGGTCAAAATTAGCTCTGTAACTGAGAGGTTAATATACTCACCTACCGCTGCTCTCTCTGGTGTCCAGTGCCATTCTGCTCTGCTACTCTATGATGTCACTTTGCTTTGCAAATTCTCTGGTTCACACTGCGGTCTGCATGACCCGAAAGTGGCTTTTACGATGTAAGGCTATGGAGTGTCAAAACAAGTCTTATATCGTAAAAGAGACTTCTGGCTCATATATAGAGCTTAGACTGAGTTGGCTAGTCGGAATTGTGGTGATGTCACTGAGAAGCGAAGCAGAACATCGCTGGACATTGGAGAGAGCAGGGGTAGGTGAGTATATTAATACACTCACACATTTAATAAAACATAGAGATGGGAGTGCTTCTTTAACCCATTCACGACATGCACCATACATATACTGCGCATGTTGTGTCCCTCCCTTTGATGTGGGCTTCGGCGGTAAGCCCACATCTTTCCCGGCACATGTCAGCTGTTTTGAACAGCTGACATATGACCCATAACAGCAACGGGTGGAATCGTGATCCACCAGCGGCTGTTAATATGTTAAATGCCGCTGTCAATCTCTGGAAGCACGTCACTAATCCTGCCCATCGGCGCCCTTGTCACATGACAGCAGGTTGTTGATGGGTTGCGGAGGCCATCAGACAACTGCAGCTTCTAGTCTCCCATGGAGACTATTAAAGCATGCAAAAAGTAAAAAATGTTTTTTTGTTTGTTCAAATGTTTTTTTGTTTGTTTAAATCACCCCCCATTCGCCCCATTCAAAATAAAACAAAAAAATTAAAAATACACATATTTGGTATCGTTCAGAATCGCCCAATCTATCAAGCTATAAAAAGAATTAATCTGATCTCTAAATGGAGTAGCGAAAAAAAGTCAAAATGCCAGAATTACGTTTTTTTGGTCGCCGCAACATTGCTTTAAAATGCAATAACGGGTGATCAAAAGATCGTATCCACATCAAGATGATATGTATTATTAAAAACATCAGCTCGGCATGCAAAAAATAAGCCCTCACCCAGCCTCATATCACGACAAATGAAGACGCTACAGGTCTCGAGATATGACGCATTATTTATTTTTTTAACAAACTTTGGATTTTTTTTTCACCATTTAAATAAAAAAGAACCTAGACATGTTTGGTGTCTATGAACTCGTAATGACCGTAATGTTTTAAAGTACAACTTGTCCTGCAAAATAACAAGCCCTCACATGGCCACATTGATGGAAAAATAAAAAAGTTATGGCTCTAGGAAGAAGGGGAGCAAAAAACAGAAATGCAAAAACGAAAAAGGGCTGCGGTGTTAAGCGGTTAAAGGGAACCTGTGGTAGATTCATTCTGTCTTAACCATGGGCGCATAAATCAGTGCCTGGCTACACAAATGCCATCAGGTACCGTATGCCCTTCTAGAAGACCAAGTGTAAATTTAGTCAGTCCATTGTGGTTCCCAGCTGTCTTCTCCCCTTTTCAATCTCGTTGATTGACATGTGGCTCCTCTGAGGGTCCAGTCGCCACAAAGGTACTGCACCTCAGCCTGGGGTGCTTAGCTCTCGGGTAAGCAGGGGCACTACCCAGGACTCGCATATTTGCATCCAACACAGAACACGACCTCAGGTTTGGGGGGAGGAGCCCCAGTTAGAGCGGGAAGGCAGTGTGACTGATGGAGGGAAAGTAGTGAGTTGGAGCTCAAGAGGAGAGCTGAGAGCTGCTGTGGAGAAGCTGTGAGGAGAGAAGCTCCTGAGGAGAAGCAGAAGGGGTCCTAGGGGCCAGGGAAGTGAGAAATCCACCCGTGGCACCCGTATCCAGCCTGACCAGAGTCAGAAGGAAGGACCAGGTTGCAGTAAGGGACCGGCTCCAGACTAGTGGAGAATCTGTATGACTCAGCTAGCAAACCGAAGGCTGTAGTAACTGTATGCGCGACAGCCAAATCCACAAACATTCGCTGAAAAGATAGACATATAGGATCAAGGGGACCATGAGGACATCGCCCGACAGGATCTGAGGCTACTGGCTTGGGACACTGTGTGTGAGGCGCAGGGCAGGAGTGGAGAGAGCCGGCGCTGGGAGAGATGACCAGAGAAAGGTACATAAGAAGGGGGTTTTGGCAAAGTGAACCCCACAGTACCCGAGAGCTGGCTGGACCACCGACCCGGAAGACACAGCACCCTGAATGGGGATTGTAACCTAAGAACTCTGAGTAAAGTGTCAAGACTGCACCCTGAGTGTCCTCAGCTTATTTTACTGCATCACCTAGCCTACACTACAACCGTTACCAACATCTTTAAACCCTATAACTGCCCTGGGGCCTAGCTCTGCCTGTGGAGAGCTGTAACATCTCTGCTGCATCACCAACTGCCCCAGTGGATATGAACCGCAGCGTCGGCCATCTTATGGCCGAACACCACGGGTGGCGTCACAGACTAATTCCCCTACAAACTACCCCATCATCATCTTTTTTTCTCTTTTACTTCATCTTTTCATCTCCGTAATTTTTATTGGACGCCCAGGGCCAAGGACCGGGCCACTGCTGCAGTGACTTCCTCTTTAAGAACCATCCAGTCTCGGTACCGAGTACCCCACGGCCCTAGTGGGCGTTCCAACATGTCTCTGCCTAAGTACACATTGGTGTTGTGAATATGCTGGAGGTGGCTTCTGAGCTGGGGCTCCCTCCGGTGGTTGCTGAGGGTAATGAACTGATTACGGAATGGCCTTCAGCTGGCGCTGAATGGTAGGATATAAGTGGCCTGAGTTCCCAGCAGCCTTGCCGGTTATCAATTGTTCCTTCTTGTCTTGCTTGAAGCACTGCTAGTTTCCTGCTCTCCTTCAGATAAGTGTTTGCTGTTTTTTTTTTCCTCTGTTTGATTTTCATTGCTGGTTTGCTGCTTGCAGTGGACTGCAGCCTGTCCCCTTTTGGGGGTCTGGCGCTGCAATTGTACTCCGTTTTTGTCTGCACTTTTGCTTTGCTCCTTTGTTACTTTTTATTTGCTGAATAGCGTTTTGTTACACCAGAGATCTGATTTAGGTGGATGAGATCGTGTGATCTCAGGTTTTTTGGCAATCAGAAGTGTTGGTATTTTTGTTAGGGTTTTTGTTGGATTGCAGTCAGAATTCTTTCCTGTACTTTTCTGTCAAGACAGATTGGGCCCCAGCGTTTGCTCATTCTATTTTCTGTCTGTGTCCATGCTTTCTTCTTGTCTAACCGCCATTACATGTTTGGGGGCTTCCTATTTTCTTTGGGGATCTGCTCCGGGGCAGATAGCTTTCATCTTTCTGCCTTTAGGTGTAGTTATCTCTCAGGCTGTGACGAGGCGTCTAGGATCAACGTAGAAACGCTCCACGGCTACTTCTAGTTGTGTGGTTAGTTCAGGTTACTGCAATCCAATAGGTTCCAGCCTCTCTGGTGTATTACCGCTTTTGCTATTTTTTGCTATTTCTCTTCAGTTACCAAAACATAACACATTGGCCGGCTATTCAAAAGTTTTTTCACAGAAATTCCGCAGCATTTCATAGAAAGACATACCTGTCTACAGTCATGCAGCTAAGCTCAGATTCATGTTGCCCGTGTTTCGGTCATCATAAATCTAATGATAGGTTCACTTTATGTTTCAAACTGTATTTATTGGATTAGAAGCCCATTATGACAACAATCTACTTAAATACTCTACACACTGAGAATGTAACAAATTTATCTAAGCAAATTGCTGTTAATTTTTCACAGACTAGAATTTTATCTATACGATCTGTCACCATATCCAACTAGAGAGAGAGCTATCTCCACCGCTGTGCCACATAGATACGAAGCAAGAAAAATATGAAAAATGAATTGCATCATTACCTTAGAAATATGAAAAATTGAGAAGTCTTAGCGCATAAGATGTCGTCTTATGCGCTAAGACTTCTCAATTTTTCATATTTCTAAGGTAATGATGCAATTCATTTTTCATATTTTTCATATTTCGTGTTTGCAAGCTATAGCGCTACAGTGTGCTACCTTTTTTTCTTGTACATAGATACGAGCCGTCATCATAATTTGTTATAGTAATTTTAAAGCAACGTTTGTAATTTTGGGAGGTTTATCCACTAGAAACATTATAGAGGGAGAAAAATTAGCTGTAAAGCCTTGGACTGCCAAAATAAGTAGGGAGACCCTATTCCAAAATCTCTAGGTCATTAGGCAGGTCCACCATATGTGGTGATGTTTTCTGGTATCATTAGATAGGCTCACTTTAATCAGTTATTCACCAATATTTAAACCAAACATACTTTTTAGATTTTGGAATTAAGTCAAACCTACCCTAATTCAATTTCAGGTTAAAAAAATAGTTTGGATAAGACTATATAAAAATCCTTGATGAGAAGTAAAGAGTTTTGAAAAGACAAATTGTAATTTCTCAACAACGTTCTTCTTATGTCTTATGATTGCTGTTCATTTCTTTCTCTTTTATATCCAAAAATGATTCATCTAATCTTCTGACATATATATCAGATGTTCGAAACCATCTAATTATTTCTCACAGGAAAGATTGAAGGAGATTATCTAATGCTGATCATAGTCCAAAGCCTGTTTGACTAAATAATGTATATACGCTCTCACAGGACACGATAATGTTAATGTCTCATTTGTGTACACTGATCTAGTGAAGTACATTACCCTTGAAGGTACCAATTATCAACACTTGCCAAATGCACATTATTTTATAATGCTCTCTTTGGTCATATTACCCTTTTTGTGTTGGCTTTTAGGATTCCTATGATTTTTACATAGGTCATGCTATCATAGTTAACCCTTGCACATATTAACAATCTTTATTGTGCCTGTTGGTAGGCTTGTAGCACGTTACTTTTTCTTATTTCCTCATTTCTTATCATGATTGGCCTACAACATTTATTTAGTTTCTCACACATATCAGCACGACTAATACATTTATGTCCATATGCTTCTATCATTTCTAGCTTGTTATTTGACCATGTTGCATATGATAAATTACTTGCATTAGCATTTTAACTGCTAATATTATTATTATTAATCGCTATAGCGGTTGTCATGTCTTTTAATGATTGTGGTGACTAGTAATAATTATAAGGCACTGTGCGCAGTGTTGTAGGTAGTATAAGTTAGATAGTATGGGCCTGGGATTGTGAGGCTCAATGACAGAACACAGACAGCAGTATTTCAGGACATATTAGCATTTTTTTCCAGAAATCAAGGGGTAGTGTTGTTAATAACATCATTTTTGTCTTTACATAAATCCTTATATCAAAACAAGCGCAGGTCCTGGTATACGAGGAGCGATACCTTTAGTTTAAAAATCCGCTAGATCACTCTTTCTCCGACACATTCACAGGTTAACTCTCACCCCCACTGGATTAATTGACAGCACTGAGCTAACTAACAAAACTATGAGGCCAGAGTCAGACATGCGAGAAACTCGCACGAGTCTCGCATGTCAAAACCAGGCACTGTCGCCGGCACTCAAACAGGAGCGTACGGCTAAATGTATTTCTATGAAGCCGCATGCTCTGGTCTCGAGTGCCGGGTATTGACATGCGAGACTCGTGCGAGTTTCTCTCATGTCTTACCTCGGCCTAAGAGAAAAGGTGCTCCAGACTGCACACTCCACCCATATAATATCAATCACCTTAGTTATATATGAACATAAAGAATGTTTTCTACAAATCTGTTAATTGAATTTTTAACTAAAGATAAGGTCCCTTATAAGTGGGGTGTGGGAATGTATCAGATATAATTTGGTCTGGCCCTTCTGCATATTCCCAATGGGTTACCGTGCTGAATTGCATAGTAGGCTGCCATCCTATTAATTGTTTTGCAGAATGTGCAATACTGAGCACTGTCCTGGATTAAGCCTTACACAACGCTGGATTAAGTACACTGGCCAGGGCTAATGTCAGGATGTTATTTTTTGGTCAGAGTTACTGCGCTCTGCTCTCCTGTCCCACTCCTGCTATTGTAGCTCCGCAGCCACAAACAGTCTAAGTTAAATCTGTTGAACCTGCTCCTTCAGGGCACCTCACAGGCTACAGCCTGTAAATTTACCCCCATCGCCAAGGTCTGGATGCATTAGTAAGATGGAGCCTATGTGCTGTGTGCAGCAGAGTCACAATGTCTCCCATGTGATGTATATACAGCAGTCTCAGTGTATCCTATGTGATGTACACAGCAGAGTCTCGGAGTATCCTATGTGGTGTAAATACAACACTCTTATGTCTCTCATGTGATGTATATATAGCAGTCTCAATGTATCCTATGTGATGCATATTGTAGAGTCTCTGTGTATCCTATGTAATGTATATACAACAATCTTAGTGTATCCTATGTGATGTTTATACTGCAGTCTCAGTATATCTTATGTTATGTATATACAGCACTCTGTATCCTATGTGAAGAATATACAGCAGATCTATTTACCATTTCTTTCTACATTGCAGGAGGAAATGTTAGAGGGGGCAAGGTGGCAGTGAGGGACATATAGCAGACTGCCCAGGATAGCAGGGCATAGACCAAATTCTGGGATTGTCCTGCTGTATCCTGGACGGTTATGATCTATGGATTTATTTTTTTGTTCACTCATTCATATTTGTAACAGCAATAACTTGTTCATTGTTACGTAAGCTTCTCTATATGATGTCTTGCTTTTTTGTGTCTGTAAAGCCAATATCACTTGCAACGTAAATGCTGCATTTTTTCTGCTGCTCCTTATCTGCACATTTTCTGCAGGTGTCCACAACAATCTACACAGTAAGAATCTTCTCTGATTACTACATTTTTGTAGCATTTTCTATGCTTTTTGTCTCTATATTTGATGTATTTTTGGTGAAGATTTAAAGCAAAATTTTTTAAGATTTTGCTTTATAGCATTCTGCACTGAGAAAAGCAACTGCATTTTTTACATGCATTTTTTCAGGCTCCCCATAGAAGCCTATAGAGAAATAAAGCACCTAAACCTTGCAGTTCAACAGCATCTTTACATGAATATAGTGCAGTTTTCATGAAATCACATCCACTTTGCTTGCCGGTTAAATGCAACAAAATTTCTGTACAAAAAATGGTCATTTACACTACGTATGAACACGACTTAACTGACCAAGCAAAGTAGATGTGATTTTATGAAAATTCCTCCCCATTGCACGTCTACAGATGCTTAATGAAAACAAATTTATCAGGTACATCATATAATCCACTAAATCATGCCATGATAGGCCAATCGCCGCCCACAATAACCAAACAACACCAGCCATCAAGCAGTTAGTGCACATGTCCAGGAGTGAGGGCACGTAACCATGGCTCCCCGAAGCGGCAAAAATCACATGAGCACACTGATCATTTCAGTGAGTTAATACCAGATAGTATGGACTATCAATTGTAGATTGACATGTACCGTATTTTTTAGATTACAAGACACACTTTTTTCCCCCAAATTTCGGGGGAAAATGGGGGTGCGTTTTATAATGCGGATATACTTTACTGGTACCTTTGCTGCAGGCCGCAGGCTTGGATGAGGGGGTGTCCGGCGGTGACCCGCAGTGCTATGGGGGTGTCCGGTGCTGCGGGGGTGTCTGATGCTTCCACGGGTGTCTCCGGTGCTGCCGCAGGTTTCTCCGGTGCTGCGGGGGGCTCTGCTGACATTTTGTGAAAGACCAGAGCCCCCACAGTTCCATGGTTTCCTATTCGGTGGACTCTGGGAAAATGGCCGCCTGGGGCGGCATGTGCGCAGATTGAGATCTCTGCAGTAAGATCTAGGGAGATGAGATCTCAGCACTGAAATCAATAAGCAATAACGCATGGATTATAAGAAGTGCCACCATTTTATTTAAAAAAATATTACTATTTTTCTCCTCAAAATTTGGGGTGCCTCTTATAATCAGGAGCGTCTTATAATCCGAAAAATGCAGTATATAGAAACCTTAGCGTAAAGTGCCAAAATGTAAAGAGGATCAAATACAACATATTGCAACATGAAAATCAGTTGTCATATAATTTTTATGCATAAGAAAATTATATCATGCCCAACAAGCATAAATGGCAAATTAATAGTACAGATGAGTAGATTCGAATTCCTCTAGATATGCAATTAATCGGACAAAACAACCAGGAATATTTCAAGTTTTCCACAGATAATACTTTGGAAAGGTTTGCCCAAAAGAGGTAGATGAGTTGGAGCGCCCCCTAGGGCCGGGGAACTCGGTACCGGGCCGGATGGCTCTTAAAGGGGATATCACAGCAGCAGTGACCCGGTCCTGGGCCCTGGGCGTCTAATAAACATGATGAAGTAAAATAAAAAGGGGAAAAAGAGAAATAAGGAAAATAGTGACGCCACTTGTGGTATTCGGCAAATAAGGTGTTAGCCGACTCTGCTTAAGGAGACTGCTCGGGCTGATGGTGCTGCAGAAGAGTTGTTACAGCTCGCCACAGGTAGAGCTAGTCCCCAGGGCAGTAATAGTGTTAAAGATGGTGGTGGT
>VIAB01007383.1:49239-63082 GCA_009801035.1 Oophaga pumilio | reverse complement strand
TGTGAAAGACTGGTGGAAAGCATGCCAAGACGTATGAAAGCTGCGATTAATAATCATGATTATTCCACAAAATATTGGTTTCTGAACTGTTCCTGAGTTAAAACATTAGTATTGTTGTTTCTAAATGATTATGAACTTGTTTTCTTAGCATTATTTGAGGTCTGCAAGCACTTCATTTTTTTGTTATTTTGACCATTTCTCATTTTCTGAAAATAAATACAAAATTTATTGCTTGGAAATTCGGAGACATGTTATCAGTAGTTTATAGAATAAGAGAGCAATTTACATTTTATTCAAAAATATACCTATAAAGAGAAAAATCCGACAAACTGGAAATTTTGCAGTGGTCTCTTAATTTTTGCCAGGGCTGTATATATTAATATAATTACAATTTCTACATGATGTGTGGGACAAACCCTATGCATAAGCCCTAAGTGAGCCAACAGCTACCACAACCTTTACGCTGGAGGACTTATTATAAACACATAGTCGGCAGAGGGCAATGCTAAATGGTTTATTTAGATGAGGTTACAATAGGAGCTTATTTAGCGCTGGGTGCTTTCTAGATATAGAAACCACTTTATGTCTCAAACATATGGCCATATTACAGATCTGAGCACAGATCCATAATAACTGCAGCAATAGGATTCTAACTGTCCCCATCTGTTTCCCACACCGGCACATGCAGGTATATTTTCAAGATTTCTTGAAGTAAAAAGCTAAACATGACAATCTCCACCACGTGCAGTTTCGGCAGTTTTTCCACTATATGCATTGCGTGTATGCCTTATGGAGGCCCCGAACAGTAGCACAGTGCCGATAGGTCTGTTGGGTTTAATGTGCTGACATAACAGCAAAGCCATGTACATAGACCCTGTACTGCAGTTATAGCAGTAACATTAGTCTGTTTTCCTCCCCAGAGGATATGTCACAGTCTATATGCTTACAATATAAAAATGCCCCCACATTGTTTGGAGCTGGAGAAATAATCTGTATAAGATTCTGTTAAAAGCACTGGAAATAATAGCAGTAACCTAGCAATGATAGTACGCCTACCAATATTTGCACTCTATTTAAATGCATCTTACTAAATGATCCTTATTAGAGATGAGCAGATTGCTTTGTGCAACCCTGGTTCACAGTCCTAGTCATTGCTCTCTGGCCAAGGACAGGAGCTGGGTAAATTTCCTTGCCCTTTGGGATCCCAAGCTTGGCTAATGATTTGCAGTGCTGGCTGTCAGAGGCCACTGGCTCAAAAAAGCTACTCCAGACAGACTTGGCGCAAGCCACTCTGGCAGATTAAAAAAGAACCCCGGCCTTCACCCTTTATTACCGGTTTGGTCTAAAAACTGCATCACGCCAGGCCAGAGAATCAAACACAGCTCTTGTCCACAGCTAGAGCACACTGAGCTGCTCCGGGGTTGCACAAAGCAATCCCCTCATTTCTACTCCTTATATGTGTACTTTAATAAGTCATGAAAAGAGATGTAAATCTGTACCTCCAGTGCCATCTCCGGCTGTGAAATCTCCCCCTTGGATCATAAAGTCTTTGATGACTCTGTGGAACTTGCTGCCTTTATAGCCATAACCTTTCTGAAATGAAGAAACAGAGAAAACACATGACTAGTAATGTCCTCAATGTTATGTATAGACCTGTTCACATCATGTTTTAGCTTGCACGCGGAGTCATAGGGCTTCACAATAGGACTACAGTAATTCATAATTCAGATGTCAGTAATTTTCCAGATACGTATAAAATGGTTCAAGTTTCATCAGTGTTTTGGATCCAATTTTTGTAGTGTTTGGTCAGTGTGTCAGGTTTAATCATCAGTGTTTGGTCAGTATTTTTCACGTATGCACAAATGAATTAAAGGGATTGTCCACTACTAGGACAACCCCTTCTTGAACTAAATGTTTGGCCCTGGTAAAATAAAAAAAATATACTCACCTCCTGTGCCGGCGCAGTTCCAGCAAAGTCAGCACTTCACCTTCATATTAAACAGTGTAGGTTTCTTCCAGCAGTACAGGGGTTAATCTACTCAGTGGAGAGCTCCTGGAAGCTTACCTGCCTTATGGCTCTCAGCTATTCACTGTTGGCCACTCCCCTCTGCTGTAAAAACTGGACTCTGGTAACTAAGCATTGCCAGAGTTAGCTTCATGCTGCATGGTTCAGGAGTTGGTAGTGTATTGTTTAAGAAGGCGTTTGGTGGATTTACCCAAGACTATTGCTAGGTTTTGGTTGTGTGCAAATCCTCTCCTCCTACTTTGGTCTTTCCCATCCTTCACTCCCCGGAGTCTCCTCCCTCTGTCATTTGTGAGTGCATTTTGTATGGTGGGTATTTTCCATTATCCCTGTTCTTATTATCTTGTTAGTCTGGTTGGTGTATAGCCGAGAGAGACATTAACTCACGCTGAAAATACTGTAAAGCAAGAATACACATTCAAAAATAGAAGTTAAAAGTTTATTTTTATCAATTAACAAAATGAAAATAAATGAAGAGAAGTGAAATCTAAATCAAAACAATATTTGCTGTGATCACCATTTGTCTTCAAAACAGCATCAATTCTTCTAGGTACACTTGCCCAAAGTCAGGGATTTTGTATTATTATAGTCAGCAGCATGGGTAATCAATTATACTAAACAGATAATCATCATTTTCATATGTAGATTGAAACAGTCATTAACTGAAACAGAAACAGCTTTGTAGGGGGTCTAAACCTGGGTGAGGAACTGCTACAAAGGTGAGGTTGCAGAAGACAGTTTCATGTCACAGGTCATACACCATGGCAAGATTGACCACAGCATCAAAACACAAGGTAATCCTATTGCATCGGCAAGGTTTCTCCAAGGAAAGATCTCCAAGCAGACTGCCGAATTATCAAAATTTGAAATTCAAGCTCTTTTGAAGCACCCACCAAATGGGCAATGTTGAGGACCGTAGACACAGTGATCGGCCAAGAAAACAGCAGATGAAAGACAAATCATGCTTATTTCCCTTCCAAATTAGAAGATATCCAGCAGTACCATCAGCTCAAAACTGGCAGCAACCAGTGATATTAGAGAAGTAGAAAATACCAGCTCACCAAGGTTCCAAGCATGCAGAGGCAAGGAATTCGTGGGATCACAAATATATGAAGAATAAAGGAGGTTCCAGCTTCATAAATTGCATGATCTTTATTAGGAAAATTGATTAAAAAATTCCATAGTTCTGGAATTATGTGTTTCGAATGCCAACTACGTTCTTTGTCAAAGCTTTTTTCTTCAGCAACCAGTGATACCAGCTACACCGATCTAGTGTTCAAAGCAGTCTGGCAACAAGTGGTCTTCAAGAAAGAATTGTAGCCAAAAAGCCATACCTGCAACACAGAAACAAGGCACAAAAACATAGGAGCAGGGGTGCAGAACAATGCCAGCAGGTGACTAGTCAGTGATTAGTCAAAATTCTAAATATTTGACTGTAAAGGGTATGCCACACTAAACGAGATCGCAAACGAGATCACTAAAATGTCACTATTTTGCGATCTCGTTACCGACCTCGTTGTGTGTGGCATGTAGCAACGATGTGGCCCCTGCTGTGATGTCGCTGATCGTTCACTAGCGTTCTGGACCGTTTTTTGATCGTTGGTGTCCCGCTGGTGAGCCTATATCGCTGTGTTTGGCACCTTTTGTGAACGACGAGCGACCTCGTTTGTGACGCATATGGTGTTTAGCATCACGGAATGGATCGCAATATCTGTAAGTTCTCTTTTGCGTCACAGAGAGGATCGCAGAAGTTGCAAAGCAGGCTAGCAGGACGCAGAGAGCAGAAGCGATGCTGGAAATTCCTATGAATCAGAAGCGCTCAGTACATGCTAATGACAGATCCTAACGACCGCCAAAGTCGTTAAAGAGATCGCTGACCGCTGATGAGTTGTTAATGAGATCTCCTGTTTGGCAGCTACTAGCAACCTAAAAGAGATCACACCAACAATCTCATTAGCTTGCGTCGTTATTGAGATCGCTAACCAGATCGCTAAGTGTGGCAGTACCTTAAGAAAAGGCAGTTTGTTTGCCGAAGGGCTGGAGAGCAGTACAGTAATGAATGTCTGCAGGCAACAGTAAAGCAGGTTCCTTACAAGTTTGAGGCTGCATTTCAACAAATGTAGTGGGGCATTTGGACAGCATTAATGGTGTCCTCAATGCCGAAAAATATAGGCAGATACTTATCTATCATACAATATCATCAGGGAGGCATCTGATTCGCTCCAAATGTACTCTGCACCAGGACAATGGCACCAAACATAACCAATGCCATGAAGAACTATCTTCTGCATTAAGAAGAACAATGAGTCCTGGAAGTGATGATATGGCCCTCACAGATCCCTGATCAAAACATCATTGAGTCTGTGTGGGATTACATGAAGTGACAAAAGAAGGATTTGAACAAGACTACATTCAAAAAAGATCTGTTTATAGATTTCAAAGATGTTTGGACAAATCAGTCTGCAGAGTTTCTTCAAAAACTATGTCCAAGTGTACCTAGAATTGATGCCCTTTTGAAGGCAAAAGATGGTCACACCAAATAATGATTTTAGGTTTTTTATTTTGTTCATTCAGTTGGATAAATTATAGTCTATAGGTCACAAATGTTTTAAATGGATACCCAAGGGTGGTCATACATATTGGATATCAGTATATTGAGTATTTGTTTGAACAAATGATCTTTTGGTGATTAAATGTTTTGGTGACACAGACAAACACATTTTAATCCATGCTGGACGTTACAATTACTCAAACTATCCACATATGATAATGACAGAAGGCAAAAGAGAACTGATACCTCTGCAAATTATCTTTGAGAAAGACCTTTGAGAACTAGCGACTATCAGCTGAAAATCAGTTTAAAATATCATTCGTTATTGAATTTCACCAGTGATCATTTTGGTTGAAAACCTGCGTTAGGATCAGAATTAGACTAAATTGTATAGCAATCTTAAAAAGTAATTGTCCTTTCAACAAACTTTGCATAAATCAATAGCACATGTGAATATTTGAAACTTTGTAATATATTTTATCAGAGAAATCTGCTTAATTCTCCACGTATGAGACACCTCATCCTCCTCTGCCTACTGAACTTGAAAAAAAAAACAGGTCAACTGCACAGACGGCCAGTACACTGAGTAGTAGGCTTACACAGCTAATTATACTCTATGGAGAGGGGAGGAGGTGTGACAGAAAACAGGCAGAGGAAGACACAGAAAGAACATGCTGGGCTTTGTAAAGGAATCCTTTGCCTTACTCCAGAGCTGGATTCACATCTACACTGCTCAGTACGGCTGTATAATTTCCTTCATGCTACTGCTGCAAATTAAGAGACCAAGCCTGCAGAGGGGAACACTGGCTAAAAATGAAGGACACAAGATATATAATGACCAGATATACTGTAGTGTTATTCCTCTTGTATATGCCCAGGACAACTTACTCTGAAAAGTAACTTGAAAGTACAGTTTCCCCTTAACAGTGCTCTCCATAGGCTATAAAGGTACCTGTTTAATGGATTTGTCATGAATAGCTATTATTAAGCGCAAAATGTAAAATGGATCCCGCATTAGCCTACACTGCAGGTGATGCATGCTATGTAACTTGTATGGCTGGAGCTTTTCCTGGTGTAAATGTTGAATAGAAAGAAAACGAAAACCCGATGTGAATATGGCCTACTGCTTTGGATATTAGTGGATATTGGGCCATAGACAACACAAATTTGGAAAAAGCCCATTAGCCTGGAGTTTTATTAATATACCCTTATTATAAGAAGGCGGCTTGATCTGAAATAGAAACAGAGTTGGCTTTGTGCACATCCGGAGCGGCTGCCAGCTGCTCCCGACATTATCCATACAGTAAACAGGCGCTTCCCTGTCAGAGGCGGAAGATGTGAGTCATGTTTATGGACATCAACCATGTTTCCACGTCATGTCCGATAATTGATGTAACATTCAGCCTTCTTTACAGGACAGAGCCGAGTGCACGTAGCTACTGGTGGAGGAGCACAGGTCATATACTATAAGGGATTTCACAGGAAACCTCATTCACAGATCAGGACTAAAACAGGGAAAAAGTGTAGGATGTGCAAGTGTCGACCAATCAGATTTCACCTCTTAGGCTGCTTTCACACATCAGGCTTTTTGTGTCAGGCGCGATCCGGCGTGTTTTTTTACCATTGACTTACATTAGCGCCGGATCGCGCCTGATGTCACTGCGTTGGCATCCGTTTTTGTCCGGATCCGTCGGAAATGTACATTCCGGCGGCCGGACAAGACGCTGGCTGCAACGTTTTTTTTTTTTTTCGGAGCCGCCTGATAGTGCCTGAATCGGCACTTCAGGCGGCCGGAAACAATGCAAATCTATGGAGCCGGACCAGTGTTTTGACAAATCCGTCAGAAAACTGATCCGGAATCCAAGGTCTCTCTCTCTCTCTCTCTCCTCCTTACACATGGAAATTTTCTCTTTCCGGGTTGAAAAGGTCAGGACGGATCCGGCAAAAAAAACTGATCAGTTGCATCAGTTTTTTTTAAAATCAGCGCCGGATCCGTCCTGTCAGGCATAGGACGGATTATGCCTGACACAAAAAACTGATGTGTGAAAGTAGCCTTAAGGAATCTCTGAGTAATAAGAGATGGAATCTGATTGGTTGCTATAAACTATAGACTCCAAACCCGCAAAGGCAGGGTCCTCACCCTTCTGTACCAGTCTGTCATTCCTAGTTTGTACACCTTAATTTACATCTATATTTTGTATGAACCCCCTTGGGATACCACCATGGAATCAATGGTGCTCTAAAAATAAATAAGCTATTCCTTTCTTCCTATTCGGCTAAATCTACCCATTATGACCCCACAGACCCTAGATATGTCTGATAGACCCGCTGAAAATGGTTCCACTTAGGTGTCTGTTTGCCAAGGTGTGAACGTGACCTAACGCTGTCTGCCTTAGGCCAGGGTCACACTTGCGAGTGCGATGGGAGAAACTCGCGCGAGTCTCTCGCGTCAATACCCGACACTGCCGCCGGCACTCGGACCGGAGCGTTCAGCTGCATAGAAATACATGCAACCACACACTCCGGTCCTGAGTGCCAGCGGCAGTGCCGGGTATTGAGTTTCTCGAATCATACTCGCAAGTGTGACTTATAGTAATGGGGAAAATCACATGAAAATCATTACAATGGTGAACAGATACAACTGTGTAAAACATCACCACTCCTCTTCCAAGTTCTGCGATATTCAATTCCTGTTGTTCTTCTCCCTCAGTGGATCACAGCAATGAAATTGACAGTCCCGAATCTCACATGAAGGTCACTGAGGGGGAGTCCATTGATTAGGTTTTCTTGTGGTGGTTCCGATTTTCATCCATTTTTGGTCAGTATGTCAATTTTAACCAACAGTGAGCCATCCGGTTTTTTTTTTTAAAGGGGAACAATAAATCCAAGCTTCTCCTATTAAACAGTAAAAAACGGACAGCACGCTAACATCTACCTTGTGCCATTCTATGTTTTTCAGGACTCGTTGTACTACAGCTCTGGCAAAAATTAAGAGACCACTGCAAAATTTTCAATTTTGGCTTGTGACTAACCATCTTCCTCTTGATTACAGTCCAGAGGTTTTCAATGGGGTTCAGGTCTGGAGATTGGGCTGGCCATGACAGGGATTTGATGTAGTGGTCCTTCATCCACACATTCATTGACCTAGCTGTGTGGCATGGCGCATTGTCCTGCTGGAAAAAACAGTCCTCAGAGTTGGGGAACATTGCCTGAGCAGAAGGAATCAACTGTTTTTCCAGGATAGCCTTGTATGCGGCTTGATTCATACATTCTTCGCAAAGATTAACCTGCCCAATTCCAGCCTTGCTGAAGCATCACCAGATCATCACCGATCCTTCACCAAATTTCACAGTGGGTGCAAGACACTGTGGCTTGTACGCCTCTCCAGGTCTCCTAACCATTAGATGACGAGGTGTTGGGCAAAGCTGAAAATTAGACTTATCAGAGAAGATTACCTTACTCCAGTCCTCTATGGTCCAATCCTTATGGTCTTTGGCAAACTTCAGCCTGGCTCTCCTTTGCTTCTCATTGATGAAAGGCTTTTTTCTAGCTTTACATGACTTGAGCCCTGCCTCTAGGAGCCTATTACGAACTGTTCTTGCCGTGCACCTCACCCCAGCTGCCATTTGCTATTCCTTCTGTAGGTCACTTGATGTCATCCTGCGGTTGCTGAGTGACATTAGAAGAAGATGACGGTCATCCCGGTCAGTGGAGAGTCGTTTTCACCCTCTGCCGGTCTGTAGCTTTGTTGTCCCCAATGTCTGCTGCTTGACCTTGTTGTAATGGACTGCCATCTTAGAAATTTTAAGGATGGAAGCAGCATGACGCTCACTGTATCCCTCTGCTAGTAAAGCCAGAATTGAGCCCTTCTTTTCCTCACTTAAGACTTTTCAACTCCATTGGCATGGTTAAAAGTTATTTTTTTTTCATTCCTATTACTTTTAGGATATTACTAGCACTTGTTTTGCCATCCAGCTTTTCCTATTGCAAGAGCATTGTGAACAACACAGCAGTGTTTTTATACTTTCCTTCATTAAATAAGATTTTGTTCAGGTGATCACCTAATCAGAAGCACATTAAGTAGAATGAGGTGTACTCTGGTTGGAATTCAACTGACACTGGAATGGAATGGCTGTCAGACATATAGAGAAGCTGATTTTTATAAAACAGAGCTGTATATTAGCTATGCCCATAGACTATGATGATTATGTGTTAATCCGTGAAAAACAAAAAATAGAATGCGTACGTAAAAATGGATGTCTAAATGAGGATCTGTAATAGGGTCCGTCATTTCTCTTCCCCACCCCGCAAAATAAATAAATAGCACAGCATGCAAAAATCTGTGATGGAAGCTCAGAAGCAGATGTGAGCACAGCCTTAGTTTATTAGCGCTGAATAGGTCTCCATGGTCCAAAAGGAGATGTTCTCCAGCACTGAAGGAAAGTAGTTAAAACTTTAGCCTTTAATCATATAGGATAAAAAATTGACAGAATTGTCAGAATGTGCACACATTAAAAAAACTATAATGCTTACGAGTTTTGGCTAGAAAACCCCCTAATCATAGCTGACAAATTGGCGTGGGGTACTTCATTAAATAGCAAATTTTCTGGGTGGGATTGACAAGGCAAATGGATCCACCCTCTGTAACCATGCTTTCCATAACTGTATATATATATATACATATATATATATATATATTTACAGTATTTTTCAGGCTATAAGACTATAGGATGCACCCAGGTTTAGACATGTACAGACACACACACCCATTATAATCTATGTCCATATTTTCACATGGACCGTGTGACCCACATGCAGACATGTCTGTTTTTTTTCCAGCAGCACGGATGATAATGCGTACTGCACATATGCACATGGCTGACATAAAGTGTGACATGACTGTGCCGTCCGTATGACATGTATCGGAATGGAATGCAGAATAAAAAATGAAAGATGTTTAGGTGTTAAAGATGTGCAAATATAGCGCTAGATAGATATCTGTGAAATATATAATTTGTGCCTTGTGTGTGTTGGCTACTCTACGTGTAATAAGCTAATAAATAAATGAAAAAGACAACGTGTTGTCCCCACCACTTTTGATAACCAGCAAAGATAAAGCAGACAGCTGATATTATCAAGCTGGGAAGGTCCATGGTTATTGGGCCCTTCCGAGCCTAAAACTACCAGCCCACAGCAAGTGGAGCATTACATTAGATGCTCCATTTCTGGTGCTTCACCTCAGCTCTTCCCAATTGCCCTGGTGTGTTGGCAATCGGGGTAATGGTAGTTGGGGTTGATGTCAGCTGTGATTTGTCAAAAATCACAGCTGGCATCAAACCCTGGTGTTAGGGATGGTGAGGTTTCTATCAGACACCCTGATTACTAACCCAGTTTTAAAAAAACTCTCCATTACTAACACCAGATCTTGTTGCCAGCTGTGATTTTTGACAAATCACAGCTGACATCAAACCCAAGTTTCACTACCCCGATTGCCAACAAACCAGAGCAATCGGGAAGAGTGAAGGCGAAGCACCAATTGCATTTAATGTGATGTGCCACTTCTAGGGCGGCTGTAGGTTGGTATTTTAAGGCTGAGAAAGATCCAATAACCATGGACCTTTCCAGCCTGTTAATATCAGCCCACAACTGTCTGCTTTACCTTTCCTGGTTATCAAAAATGGGAGGACCCCATGTCGTTTTTTTCATTTATTTATTTGGTTAATACATGTACAGTAAGCTATACTAAGGCACTAATTATATATCTCACAGATCTCTATCTACCCCACATATATCTATTGGTATCTTTGCACATCTTTAACATCTGTAAATTCTGTTCCGGTTATTGTCACTTGGATGGCACACTGATGGCACAAGTTCGGCCAACAAAAAGCCACACGGACTGCAAAACAGGACTGTCTCAAGTAGCGTACTATTAATAGGCGCCCATCACATGTCCACTTAACACAGGAGCGGTGAGCTGAATTGACACTTTCTATTTATTTTTCTGAGTAAATAGGGTATGTTCACATGCTGCAGATTTGAGGATGAAAGTTCTCTGGCTTATCCTGTTCCTAAAGGGTCATGTATGCATATTCTGCAGGAACAACCACATTCACATGCATGAAACAATGTTGTGTCACACGTATCCCAGGAACACATCTGCCTGATATGAGAACCTGTCGCTTCTCCCGATTTGTCTTTTATAGTAAATATTTGCATTCCTTATGAAATGTTTGCACTTATCATAGAAGTCAACACTGCACAGATCATACGCAGCAGCTGACAGAAATATGGGACTAAATGGATGTTTTTTTTGGTAACTTGTCGGACGCCATGGAGGAAACCTTACAGATCCCATCAATGGGGTCTATCGCGTGCTGTCCATGTAAATAATCAGTCCCAGGATGGAATCGTTTTCTTTTCCTATAACAGAACATAAAAAGAGACTTTCTGATGCAAATGTGAACATCGCCTAAGAACAGCGGGCAGAAAATACTTACTTCTCCAGTTGCTAAAGTGACAAAGTTTTTCACAGTTTTTGGGACGACCTTTCCAAATAAACCGATGATAATGCGGCCGGCATTCCTGTCACCTATCTGTATGTCGAAGAAAACCTGCAAATAAAGACGCAGGGTCATATGAGAGCCCGGAGATTGGGGACGTCACGCAGATAAGCGGCCTGTGATGTCTTATTTCTCAGCAGGATGAGGAACATCTTCCCAGCTGTCGGGGGAATGTGGCGGAGCGGTGTGATCGTGTTCCTGCAGTGTACCTGAATGTGACACCACGTATGTAATGAGTAAAGGGCGAGCGAAACTCTCAAGGTCACATTGTTCACAATCCTAGCAGTTTGCCCTCAAGTGTTGGTGATGAGTGCGGACATTCCAGGACGAGGGGACTTCTCAGATGTGTGAGGAGGAGCGGAGCGTCGACTCTTCAGTCATTTCTGAAGAGCAGCAGCACGAGGCCTGGGGCTGACGGGGACACGTCTGTGCGACTTGTCCGAGAGTGTCCGTCGCGTGACCACTGAAGAGCGGTGGTGCTTAGTCACATGTGACTCGCACGGAAGTCCGTGGCTAGTGAGTCGCATGCGACTTGCAACCAGCGACCGACCATCGGAAACATCGGCCACTCTGCTGCATTCAGAAGGTCGCAGGTCCCAATGGGAAATCACTGGGTACAATGTGACACCACGATCTCCGTGTCACCGTGACCTCCTGTCCTATCCTCACCCTGCAGACACCTCATCTTCTGTTTTGTATCTCAGTTAATGCAGCTTGTTGGTAACATTTCTACAGCCATTCTTTCTTGCTGCCTAAACTCCACGTTTAGGGGCTGTTCACACTGAATTCCATTTTTTAGTTATTTAGATGGAGACTTGAACAATCAGCCAAACACGATGTGAACAGTCCCTTAGATGAATTCAATGAATCTTCAGTTAGAAAAATGTTTGCAAAAATGTCCTGCATGTAAGTATATACTCGCCAGAGTCACACCAGCATATATTCTCTCATCCGAAAGGATCGGGCAGATTATGCTAATCACACTCTGATCAGAGTTTCATCATCGTGTGATCTGATTTTCTGATGAGGAGCAGATGGAAAATAAATTCTCCATCTTCTCCATTCTGTCAGTCCATGAACATCCGACTGCACTCAGATGTCATCCGTGTGCAGTCCAATGTTTTTCATGCGCTCATTGGCTTACATGGCCATGTGAGATCCAAACTTAGGCACACTGTGATTTTTTCCCTCGGACGGACTCGGACCAGGGAAAAAAAAATCAGCCTTGCGAAGCCCCATAGATAACATTGGTCTGAGTGCAATCCATTGTTTTGTTGGATTGCACTATACCCAAAAATACGGCCATGTGCACGAGCCCTTAGTCTATAAAGTCACCATGATTGTGAGCCATGAACTTTGTAATGTTGCATCTAATGATTGTCAGTGGGGTTGTGGAACCCATAACTCAGGAGACTACTGCAAAAAAAATCCAATTTTTAAAGTTGTGGTCCAAGATATAATTGTGGGGGTTTTCCCAAATTCAGCGCCTCATTAGACGTAAGGCCATTCACTGTGATCAATCGATAAGCTGCCATTATGGCTGATGACATCACAGCTACACTATGTACTACCGCAGTGTCATACATCACATGCATGTGACATTTTACCAGCGGGAGATATATATAAATATTCACAGCAGGGTTATTATATATACACACAGCAGGGTTATTCTCTCTATATATATATATACACACACACTACAGGGTTATTATATATACACACAGCAGGGTTATTACAGGCTCCTCAGGTTGGACTGTACAGATTCTTTAGAACTTACACTACACTTCCCCAGTACCAGGCAGTGCCCGCAGTCCTGCACTGATCATGGGGGAAGCACTAGACTCTGAACCATCGTTTCTATGCAGGGAAGTTGGGGGCCGGATAAGCTGAGCCTGTGAGGCCAAAGATGGTGCCCCCAGTGCAGGTATGTGCCCTCCTCCTGCCACTGGACGATGCCCCCTATGCACCACACACGGAGCACACAGTCGTCGCCGGTCATTACCTTGTGTGTGACCACCGGCCCCCGCTTCTTGTAGCAGTCCGCCCCCGGGACGGTGTGGAGGGTGCAGCACAGCAGGAGCAGCGCCCGGTACATCCTGCTCCCGTCCCCCGGTCACAGCTGGCCAGATGTCAGCGCCCTGTGCTCCGCTCCCAGCCGCCAACGTCAGCACGAGGGGGGAAGGGGGTTTCGTTCCTGTGTGCGGGACGGTCCCGCCTCCGCTGCTGGACGGGGGCGCGGGCATTAGAGGGGCTGACGGCTCCACACAGAAACTTCCCATGGGAAGTGGGACACGCTTACTTGTCACTAGTGCTGTCAGTGGGAGGGTTCTCCTTTGGGTCTGGTGCTCTGTTTTCGTCGTCCTCCATTGCTTTTCATGACTGGAGGAGCAATATTTTTACTGGTGTGGCGACATAACAGAGACTTGCGACCCCTAATAAGATTGTGCATGACAGACGCCCACTATAGTCTGCACAGGCGTCATCATGACTACAGATGGGCGAACCCGAACAGTAAAGTTAGGCATCCATACTGACACCTACTCTTCAGGCACGGACTTCACTAGGACGTCCGCCTTACCCAGGGGTGAACCTAGCCTCTGTGCTGCCTGAGGCGAAGTGCAAAACGGCGCCCCCCAATTCGAGGGAGAAAGGTGCGCGCGGCAAATTTTAGGACATGCCCCGACCACACCCATTTCACAACTAGTC